>PVKE010007426.1:0-50760 GCA_004027555.1 Craseonycteris thonglongyai | reverse complement strand
CCATCATCACCATCATCATCACCATCATCACCACCACCATCACCATCATCACCACCATCATCACCATCATCATCATCATCACCACCATCACCACCATCATCACCACCATCGTCACCATCATCATCATCATCACCACCACCACCATCACCATCATCACCATCATCACCACCATCACTATCATCATCACCGTTATCACCATCATCACACCATCATCATCACTATCACCATCATCACCATCACCACCATCATCACACCATCATCATCACTATGACCATCATCACCACCATCACCATCATCACCACCATCATCATCACCATCACCATCATCACCACCATCATCATCATTACCATCATTGTCACCATAGTCACCACCATCACTATCACCATCATCTTCGCCACCTGCACTAGGACTCTACGTGTGAGTTAGTTCAGCCATTGCTCACAGGAAGAAATGTGTCTGAAGACACAACTTCCAAACCAGTTGATGGAGCAGCTGGTACACTGGCTTGGAGCTGATCTGCCAGGGTCGCATTTCCCGTACCTTCTTCTGCAGAGAACACTGTTGTCACAGGGCTACACGGCCCTTCACCCTTGTTGTTGTAAACACCCACTTTAACTTCATACGGTGAAAATGGCACGATGCTCTCATTCCTGAAGATGTATCTTGAGGTATCGGGAGATGTGATCACCGTCTGGATCCAGTTGGTTCCTCCAAGTGGGCGGAATGCAACCACATACCCAAACCCTTCAGCATTCTGCAGCTCCTCCGGGACTGGCTGTGAAGGACACACACGTCAAGCCCCCTGCACGTGAGGGTGACGTGAGGAGAATGGAGCCACCACCCTCAGTCTTGCGTAAAAGCCATCAGATAGTAATTGGCATCCTGTTAACTGGTTGTATAAAAGGAGGACAGTCATGGGCTTTTACACAGACACAGAGTGCTGCTTCATAGCCTCCCAGGGGTTGGCAGGGGACTTCCATGGTTACTCGGGTTTGGGACATCATACAGCCCCATCTTATTATTAATAACAGTAACAACAATAATGTTAACTATACCTCATCTCTTAAGCCCAGTAAAACTCATCTAACCCTTAATGCTGAGTTTATGGGAAGAAACTGCACACTGATATGACAATTAAGTCAGAAGTAAAACCAAACAATGAATTAAATTCAAAGCTGTATCTGGATCATGTCAAAAATCCCCACTGACATTCCATCACAATCTCTGGATTTGTTTTTCCATCAGCACCTTCAAACAACTCAGATCATCCTAGTGCCTTCTGACCTTAAATGTGCTCACTGAAACTTCTCCTAATGATGACAGAATGCCATGGCTGACAGGAGGCCAGGGAGCCATCCATGTGGCCAGCGGGAGTGTCCCCAGGGGGAGTGTCCCCAGCGGGCACATCCCCAGCGTGCCTACAGCTGCATGGAAAGCCATGAGGGCATCTCGAGAATAAACAGCCAGGACCCGACTCTCATCCCCGTTTTCCGGCCAGATGACCTTGGACACGTTATTTAATAACTGTGCCTGAGTGTTTTCATCCATAAAATGCTGTGATGATGACATTTTAAATCTCGGCAGTGCTGAACAGGGTCAGCACAGAGTGGGCCCTACAGAACCTTAGCTGGGTGCTCCCACTGGCAGCACCACCAGAACCTCCAGCTCCACGGGGGGAGGGGAGGGGTATGGGAGGGGGGCACAGACACTCACGTCCCAGGTTATCACCAGCTCAGACCGGCTTCCGCCTCCTCCGCTGACTTCCGAAGGAGGCGTGTCGGGAACTGCAGGTTAGAGACACAGAGGTGAGAGCCTACTTGCACTGGGCTGCGCAGCTATGCAAGGAGAGTCAATGCTGCGGTTAACACACGAGAGGAGCTGATCATTTCCATACTTCAAACACCTATGTGCCCACATGTGTATGCAACATATGTGTGTACATATGCACAGGTGACCTTGAACAACATGGCTCTGACCTGTGACCTTGAACAACACAGCTCTGACCAGTGACCTTGAACATGGCTCTGACCTGTGTGGGTCCACTTAGGTCTGGGTCGTTTTTCATAAACACCTGCACTGTTTCTGATCTGCATCTGGAGTCGTGGATGCAGGGGGCGGACTGTATGCACTTTCCACAGTGTTTCATACTGGGGACTCGAGCGTCCACATCTTCTGGTACCTGCGGGGGCTCTGGAACCAATCCCTGTGGACACTGAGCTATACCTCAAGTTTTCGGGGTGTCCAAAGATTAAAGACAGATTGTCAACCGTACACAGTCAGTGCCCCAATCCCCCATGTTGTTCAAGAGTCAACTGTCCACATCTTTGTGGAGATCATTAAATCATGTCTATGCTCATGAAACCATCAAAGATTCAAACAGTAGGAAAAAAAATGACTCAATACAAAGGTTAATAAAACAAGGAAAAGTGATGGATTCAGCAGGAATGATGAGAAATAATCCAGTGTGAATCTTTAACTAGTGACTATTCCAGGGGAAATATGATTCCCAAATGAACATTGGCTTTGCGTGAAAATTCCCAGAACACAAGCCCTCGGGTCCTGCGATGATAGTCTTAGTACAGCCACACAGGCAATGGCTTTCTCAGTGACACTGAGGCATTATGTCGAGGGAGCCCCGTGACACGGCTGGAAACAACCCCCCAGCAGGCGGGCCTTCGTCCACCGTGCACCCCATTATCCAGAGAGTGCGTACCCCACAGATCCTCCCTAAGTCTGTCACGTGAATCACGAATGGCTCCTGTTTCGCATCACCCCCGGCATGAGTGTTTTCTGCATTGTTAGGATCATGGAAACGTGTTCCATGAGTCCTGTCTTGGCTTAGTGACGTGCCCGCTTATTTAAAACATCATTGTAATTCCTTACAGGTTCTAAAAAGGAAAGACTTCAGAGCAGCTCAGGTGCCTCACTAAGGTGACATGGCACATGCTTGCTAATTTTCAGTTGCAATGTTGGCACATTTTTAGTTATAGAAGAGTCTTACAATGAACATAGGCTGTCACCCCACCCGGCTGAGCATCGGCTGTCACCCCACCCGGCTGCGTATTGGCTATCACCCCACCCGGCTGCGTATTGGCTGTCACCCAGCCCGGCTGAGCACCGGCAGATACCCCACCTGGCTGAGCACCGGCTGTCACCCCGCCCGGCTGAGCATCGGCTGTCACCCCACCTGCACACTTTCAACAGTGATTCTCTCTGGTGCTCAGACGTGAAGGGCCAAATAGTAGTGGCTCCTCATCTCGCTGGGTCCCTGGCAGTTGCCTCCCCGATGACATCATCCTGCAGTTGCTCAGTGCTCGTTACGAAGGAGGATGGCATGTCCCCCGTTAATGGGGCGGCTACACCAGTGAGAATGTGTGACCTCAAGTGACAAAGTCACATTCACTCAGCAAGCACCTAACGCCCCGTAACGCCAGCAACAATGGGGATGTCACTACCTCAGAGTTGCTGTCACCTGGGTCTAGTGTCAAACGTGACAAATGCTCATAGTCAGTTCTGCCGTGAGGTGGTCAGGGCACTGGGACAGGGGACTGTGGGGGCCGGTCCCTGGCCGGCTTGGACTTCAAGGCGAGGGTGACGCACACCCGGGCAACCGGGTAACCCGTGAACTCAGGAAACAGCACTGACCTGCCTCTTCAGTTCTTACTTTTTCTGAGGGGACACTGGGCTCCCCGCCTCCAATTCTGTTGTTGGCCACGACTCGGAACTCGTACTCCACCCAGGGGCTCAGCTCTACGACAGCAGCCCTGCGTGTCTTCCCATCAATGACCTCGGGCACTGCGAAGGGGGAAGCCCCAGGTAGGCGTCTGCGTGGCCCCGCAGTGACCTATCCCCCGGGGAGGTGCCAGTGGCACGGCCCCCTGTACCTGTCCTGGCGGTTTGCCAGCCCACGGAGTAAGGTGTCCGCGACTGGACGGAGTAGGAGGTGACTGGGCTGCGGTTGTCCGCACCTTCTTCCCAAGAGAGCCGGGCTGTGGTGTCTGTGACTTCATCCACCTTCACGTGTCCTGGGGGCCCAGGTGAGCCTGGGGAAGGCCAGGGTGCAGACAGTGGGCCACATCCCCACAAAGGCCACCACAGGAGAGAACAGGTCACAGGAACTCTCACCGCCCACTGGTCCCCATGTCAGATGCCCTCAGAGGAGAGGCCGGGACCTGGCCATGAAGCCACCGCCGTGCCCACCACGTTTCTGTGGCTGGACTTTACACCGGGACATGAGGCAGGAGTTCCCAGGTGGCAACACCCCACGTTTTTTTTGGGGGCCCCCCGCTTAGCACCTTTCCAAACTCAGAGTCCTTAGCTTTGGGCGAGAGGCCCATTCCTATAACTTGTTCACATCCCTGTCATCCCGTGTGTTTCTGGGGCTGTTTCCTTCTGTGACAAACTCTGGTCCAGGAGCAAACCAGCACCGTGGGCAGCGGCACCAACCCGCACGGACCGGCACCGTGGGCAGCGGCACCGACCCACGCGGACCGGCACCGTGGGCAGCGGCACCGACCCGCGCGGACCGGCACCGTGGGCAGCGGCACCGACCCGCGCGGACCGGCACCGTGGGCAGCGGCTGAGCGCTGCGCTGGGGTCTGGGTTCTTTGGGATGTGGCCGCACATGTGCACGTGCACATGGGACCACTATTCTCATCCGTGTCAAACACCCTGAATCAGCATCGTGCCCCAGACCCATCACGTGGGCAGCAGCCAAGGACGCTCACTAGCAGGGGCTGAGGGCAGACTCGTCCCTGGTTCCACCACAGTCTGCAGGGCAGGTGCTGTCAACATGGAGCAGCAGGCTCACGGGCCTCCTGCTCCGGATTTTCCCGCAGGAACCAGGCCCCGGGGAAGAAACAGAACGCATCGCGGCGGCGACACTCACCTCTCACGACGAGGTCGGCGGCGGCTGAGACGCTGTCCACGCCAGTGTGCACGGTGCACACGTACCTCCCGCTGTGCGACAGCTGTATGTTCCTTATCATCAGGTCGCCCGAGGAGCCCTGTGGGGAGACGGGCACCAGCACAGACCCACCTGAGGGGGCCGGACGTGACACCTCAGGGGGCCTTGGACGCCGACAAGATGCGCCCAACACCCCCACCCCAGGGAGTCACGGTTTCGAACATAAACGAGGGCAGGGGTCACAGTCTCAGAGTCTCTTGGCGTCCGTGGCGGCGGTGATGCTCACTTTTGTCCCTGGTTCCAACCTCCCACCCGTGACTTCCTGAGAGGATGGGAGGCATCTGGTCCCCTGCGGGGTGGGGGACACGCAGCACCACATGTGGGCACCAGGGTGGAGGTACCGGGGGGCCTGAAGAGCCTGCGGCCGTTAAATTCTTCCCCATGGAACTCAGTAGCCCGTGTGAACCCCTCAAGGAGAAGGGAAGACCTTCTACGCCCTAAAAGCAACAGGTGCTCACAGACATTTACTGGGTCCGGCACCACAGAACGCGTCTGTGGGCTCAAACGCAGGGAACAGAAGTGACTCTGGGGGGTGAGCACACTATAGAGACGTGATGGAGATTGTACACGAAACCTGTGTGATTTTACAGACCAATGTCACTCCAATACATTTAATAGAAATGGAAAAAGAAGAAGTTCAGTTTCCAATGGTCCTCATGTGGAAAGACTAAAGCCCAACTTATAAAGAACCTGACTGCAGACCAGCATCCGCACAGGAAAGTAGGGGCGGGAATCAGCTGTCATGGCGGTGAAGCCTGTTAAATGAGGTCCGTGCTGGCAGACGTCTGAGCCCCAGCAGGACAGGGCTTGGCCGAGCCTCTGACTGGAGAGCTTGTCGGAGGACAGATCCTCCTCTCCTGCCCTCAGGTGATTTCCTCCCACAGGCTAATTTCCTAGTGGCGGCTTGGGGTGCTGGGTCTGACGATTCACAGGGTCAGACCCTTAGGATTCGGGCCTTTTCGGGTCAAGTACAGTGGCTCAAGGCACCCGGTCGCTCCCCTTCCAGTAGGACCGTCGGCTGAAGGGTCAGAAGCAGGATTGTAATTCTCAACTCCGGTGTCTCTAAGAACGAAACATTTACTAACAGTAACTTCTCCAGAACACCCTACGGTTTCTGGTCAGGGCATAATGGCACGTCCCGGACACTCGAAAACAAGGAAAAGCAGGAGGAAGGGGCTCCAAGGCCAGGTCCCCACAGCAAACCCACGCTTGCCCCCTTCCATCTCACGGTCAAGTGTTAGCACAGAATTTATTACCAGTTGGTCAATGGCGAAGCGAGGACAGGACAGGATTGTCCAAAAAAATGCCAGTAAAATTCGTCAATAAAGGCTGAAAAAAGTCAGAATGTGTTAAAACCGTATGGACTGAGTATTTCTGGACACACTTAACCTCTTCGTCATCTGCGTGGGCGGGTCGTGCACAAGCCACAGCCTCTGGTCCGCTCTCCTCTCTTTTGCTTCACAGACTCTCAGCCGTGTTGGCAGACGGAACCGTGTGACACCCTCATCCTTGCCACCGACCAGCAGGACACCCTCCAGACCCCAAAGCCCAGCAGCCACGATCTTTCCAGACAACAGTCCCCATAAACCGCTCTCTCCTGGGTGGTCTGAGGTGTTTTCCTTGTTTTGTGAGGAACTTATAACCCCGTGAAATTCAGCTTCATCCACACTTGGGGTTTTCTTCATGTGTGATGTGCTCCTTGGGTGATTCCGGAAAGAACATGGACACGAATAGGCTGGAATTTGGCGCAGGTCCTAATAACAAGCCAGACAGTCACACTGTGCACTGGCCCTCCCGCCTCTCCAATAATCCCATCCTTTCCACGAATTTCTTGATGACCCCCATCGGTTTGATGTTAAATACGCCTCGTTCTATCGTTCACCCACTTTTCCTGTAGAGCATGATCTAAACGTCTAAAGTCAGTGTAAGAAAAACAGCTGAGTCCATCCAGGTGTTCACTGTAACTAATTCCTCAAGTTTCCGGCTTTTGCATCTAAAATTTTAAATTGCCCCAGATGAGCCATTTGTTCTTTCTTGTTCACGTTTTGGTTAAGAAAACGGCCCAACAACACGCTCGGTCTCGCCGAGGAGAGTGAGTTTCTCTCTGAAACGAGGACGGGGTACCTCAGGCGGCACAAACGAGTCGCACTTGGTCATGAACCAGGCGAGTGACCGGTGAGAGGACAGCGTCACCTGAGCCCGGGGTTGGCCTGCACTTTGGCCTCAACCGCCCTCTGTGCTCAGCGTGGGGATGACGCAGGACAAGCTGAGGCTTCTCAGAGCTGGCGGAGAGGCGGGGCGCAGGAGGACCACTCCTCCGGCATTGGGGGCGCAGGGGGCCCCAGTCCCGGGGCCGTGCCTCCCCTCCCCTGCCTCCCCAGCGGCAGCAGCCCGGTCACTGTGAGTCCCCTCACGGGGCACCTCGCCCGCCTCTGCACCACGCTTCCCGGGACACGAGGTGCGTGGGTGACGTCACCTCACCCACAGGGAACGTGTGGCCACAGCTGGGCCCAGGACGGCTTAGAATTCAGCCCAACACAAGGTCACGGATGCCCTAAAACATGGAGGTTATTCTTGTTCTGCAGCCTTTTTCTCAGCTCAGCAGCTGCCGCGAGTATATTTCAGGTGCCGCCAGAAGCCCGCACCCCTCGCTGCAAAGCTTTCATGTTCTGGGGACACACGGATCTGGGCCCCAGTCCCCACTTCCCGGCCCCGCAGACCAGCTCGGGGCACCGGGCGGGCTCATGAATGTGGGAACCCTCCGTCTGGGCCCCGTCTGACCGCTGACGCCCCGAAGTCACACGGAGGCCGTGCAGCACCGGAGGGGCATCCAGTATCGTCCCTGGAGGGTGACGTCCTCACGGCTGAGAAGCTGTCACATGGAGAGCGCGAGCCTCGGCTGCAGGGACGCCTGTGGGGCAGGAGTCGGCTCCCCTCCCACTAATCAGAACCCGGATCTGCGCGCCTGATGGGCGTCCCCCCCCCGTGTCCCGGACGCTTCTCTGGGGACCAGGTGTCAGAGCCACGTGTCGCCTAAGGAGCCGGGGCAGCGAGGCCGGACTCACCCCGCCGACCGTCTCCGCGTGGGCGCCGTCGCGCTGGACGTCCGCCAGGACCCCGTCCACGTGCCAGGTGAAGGTGGCGGCCAGCAGGGGGTCGTGCTGCGCCTGGCACGGCAGCAGGACGCTCTCGCCGACCGTGACGTCCATGTTGGATGGCGCCTGCGTGATCCGCGTGGGCTCTGTGGGGACATGCGGGCGGGACGCGCCGTCTGCGCTGAGTTCCGTCTGTGCTCTGCACTCCGCCCTGCGCCCCGAGGCCTGCGGCCCCCGACGCACGCACCCACCTGTCACCACCAGGTGCGTGGAGTCGCTCGCCATCCCGAACGGGTTCTCAGCGACGCAGGCGTAGGTGCCGGCATCGGCTCTGGTCACGTTGGCTATTCGGAGGCCCCCGTCTCTTAAGAGAGAGATTCTGAAGCAAACACAAGTCGGACAAGTGTGTTGTCTTATCCGAGTCAGGTGAATAGGAGGTTCTAGCAGGTGCGGCCTGAAGCCAGCGCTTTAAAGCAGAGACAAGCAGCCCCTAGACTTCTTGGGAATAAAATAAAATAAAATAATGAAAATAAAATAATAAAATAAACTTTACGCACACAAGCTGAGTGAGAGGAGAGGCCCTAGGGGTCCTGCTCTGCCTGGTAATTTTTCTCAGCAGGACGTCACCTCGCACCTAGTTTGGGGGCAGCTGTTTCCCCAAAACGCACAACATGGTGGTGACTCATGGATTCGTCCATGGAGTTTGGAAAAAGAACAGACAGCGGACGTGAGACTATTTCCATTGAATTTGAAACCGTGTGGGAAACACGGAACCTTCTTGTCTTCCGTTATGAAGCCGCGAGGGTGACATCCACCAGGGATGAACCCAACTTCGGCAGGAACTGACCCGTGGCCGTTGGCTGCGCACAGGGTTCATGGCGAGGAGGCGCCCAGTGCGCCGTGGGCAGGGCGGGGGCGGGACGGCCGCCATGGGCCCTTTGGTTGGGGTTTCCGTTCGCAGCAGAAGAGGCTAAATAAACCATGTCGTGGGCTTTGTGCCGTCTGGGGTGAAGCTGGGACGCGTGCGGCTCCAGCAGCCCCGGCCGTGACCCGCTGACGACAGTGCATCCATGACGGCGAAGGGCCCCTGGCTGTTCAGGAAGTAGTTGCTGTCCCGGTGACACCAAGCACCTGCAGCCACTCGGTCACGCGGGGACATGCGGGGTGCTCGGCGCACGGGGAGCCTGCTTGCTTGTCCTGTCCGGGTTCTGACCGTCACGGTAACAGACGCGACGTGAAGGCAGCCCTCACGCCCTGGGCTCCCCACCCGGTGGGCAGGTCACAGAAGGAGGCAACTGGGGGCTCGGGTTCCCCGTTCACGGCCCAGGAGATGGAGGCTCAGAGAGCAGCACACTCAGCACCGTGGCCCCAACGCCATCTGAGCTGCGCTCTGG
Organism: Craseonycteris thonglongyai; assembly: GCA_004027555.1. NCBI lineage: Eukaryota > Metazoa > Chordata > Mammalia > Chiroptera > Craseonycteridae > Craseonycteris > Craseonycteris thonglongyai. The sequence continues at coordinate 41,305 of PVKE010007426.1, read as the reverse complement.
GCGGGCGCCTCACAGACACAACAGTGTTCGCTGAGTGAGCAACGGTGAGAAAACCTGCAAGGAACCGCAGAGATGTGGCAGCTCGTCCTGTCTGGGGCAGCTGCTTTGTGTGGTGGACACAGCGCAGGACACGGGACAGGTGCCGCGGGCCTGAGGAGCAGGCTAGGCTCCGGGCTGCAGCCAAGCAAGATGGCACGAACACGTCTTCCTACTCAAGCGGGTCAACCATCAAGGGACGTCTATCCTGCCATCCACCCCACTCTGGTCAGGCCTTCGGGGGGGGCAGTACCTCCCACTTTTAACAGGAAGCCTCACGTGGAAATGGATACAGAATTAATTTCTTACATTTCTCAGAGATGGTCGCAACAAATTACTAAGAAAAGCACATGTACAGGGAAGACACGAGAAGCTCTCCAAAGAAGGATGAGATCGCCACAGCCAACGCGTGGGGCATCCTGACAACACACCAAGGTTTCCGAAAACAGAAGCAGGAGCGAGAGCCGCCGCGTTCCGAGACACACAGCCGGGGCCCCAAGGTGGACGCGGGCGATCCCCGCACACAGGCCATGCAGTGCGACCGCTGGTGTCACGTCCTGGACCTCAGGGTCAAAGGCGTCCACCCCGTTTCCAATGGGGGTTCTCTCCCTGCTTGTCAGGCCCCGGCAACGCGCCCCTGCCGGCTCCCGCCGCCTCCTCTGCCCCTTCCGCCCACTGTCCCTGCCAGGGCCGCGGCCGAGTGCGAGCGGCCACCCACAGGCCTGCACGAGACCCCCGGCCACTTCCTGTCCACTGAGAGCGAAATCCAACTTCCTGTCCTGCTCCCTGAGGACCCACTTCCAGACCCGCCCGCCTCCTCCTGTATTCCCCTCCCGCTTCCATGCGGTCACCACAGACAGTGACAGCAACCCCCTCAGCCCTGGACCCCTGGGACCCTTATCAGTCACCCAGGCTGCCAGCCCCCGGCTCCGCCAGCCAGCGAGGCTGTCCCCTGTCCCCAGAGCCGCACCTTCCCGGGAAGGGCACAGACGGGCACCTGGGCAGGCCGCGCCCTGCACGCCCAGTGGGAGCCGCCTCCTGTGCTCTGAACGCGCCGTCTGGACTGTGGTGATTAATATTTGGGCGAAAACCTTCACTATTTCTTTCTCCGAAAAGCACTTAACTTTCCACAGCATTAAGTGCTGCGTAGGGCATAAAGCAATTTCAACGCGTCTAATTAGAAGCAATGGGCCGTTCTTTGACGCTCTTCTGAACAGAGGCTGTTGCAATAAAATATTTACTACGCTCAGCCTTAGCATTCGAGTGAAAGCCCCATTTTTAAAAGTAATTGGCTACTGCATTTTAAATACTACCGAGCGACAGAGAGAACCATCCTTTAACGGATGCCGGTGACCGGGACCTCGCTGCTCGGGGAACAGCTGCAGCTGCTGGAAGAGGAACCCCCAGTTCAGTTCCCGCCCCGCACGGCCCCAAGGCCACCTGTGTGGAATGAAACGACATCACAACTGATGATGTGCAACTATGGAGACGGCTCTGGGCCCTCCCTTTCTCTCTCTCTCACCTCTCAAATAAAATAAATCTTAAATAAAAACAAACAAACAAATGAATGGGAACCTCGCTGGGGGTGGAGTCGGGAATCTGGAGGGGAGCCCTCGGCATGGACAGTGGGCCCCATGCAGGAGGGGGGGGGTCCCTCCTGCCCCCCCACCTCTGTCATGGGAGGAGCAGCCCCCGCCCCCTACAAACCCAGTGGCTGGCAGGACGAGGCTGCTTGACTTCGCTTTTCTAAGGTCAACAGGTGTCTGCGGAGAGCGAGTGGCCGCGTGGGGGCCGCAGTTACCTCCCGCCGGCCCGCACGGCCGCCCGGTCCTTCCTCCAGGAAGCCCGCGCCCTCGGTGATGCCCGGGGTGCACACTCCAGGCCCAGCTCGCTGCCTGCCTGTGCCCAGACCAGCTTCCTCATCGGGCTCGCTGCAAAGTCCGGGGCCAACGCTGTGGGGGGGGGGGAGGGCGGGAGAGAGGAGTGTGAGGCCCCGGGCTGCGTGTCCGGGCCTCACGTTGTAATTGCCTGAGGCCGACTCCGCCATGCCTGCGACCCACAAGGTGCCAGCTCTTGGAACCACAAGCCAGCGGTCGAGGCCTGAAACACAGCGGCTTGCAGTTCCCGGGAAGGCTCAGGCGCCCGGCACAGGTTGCGAGGGCAGAGGCTATGCCCCGGCGGCCCTCATGTGCGGTTCCATCTTGAACCCTCGGGGCCCAGCCACTGAGGACACACAGCTGCCTGCTCTCTGGACGGGGGGGCCCGGCCTCCCTGCCTCCCCGTGGGCCCGTTCCGGCCACAACTCCTGCTTCTCCTGACACCTGAGTGCTTCTGCCCTAGCACTCACACCAGGCACGACCAGCCTTCGGGCTTCCCGGGGCCACGTGTGGAACACGGATGCCAACCACAGCCATGAGCTGAGAAAGAGGTCGCACAAGACCTCACGCTTTAAGGGAGTTCACGGGTTTGTATTGGGCCACGTCCAAAGCCGTCCTGGCCGCACGTGGCCCGTGGGCCAGGGGTTGGACGTGCTCGTTCTGGACGTTGCTGAGTGTGGGAACAGAACATGACACATGAATGTTTCTGCTTCTGATGGGCACGGGGCGGGGGCTTAAGAAGAGCCGGAGCCAAGAGCGGCGAGTCTCACCCATGACCTTGAGCTCGGCGTTGGAGTAGACGCGGCCATGCTTGTTCTCCGCGATGCACTGGAACATTCCGGAGTCGGCCACACTGAGGTTCGTGATTGTGAGCGCGCCATTTTCGATCTGCATCCTGTCCTAGATGGGGGACAAGGCGTCTCGCGTGGGAACTGCACCGTTTTGGAAAGAGCAACAGCCGCTGACAACCGGCCTCACTCCCGCAGACCAGGGGGCTGTCTGCCTTGACAGCAACATGTTTACTTCCTGAAAACGGGGGGCTGACGGCACCTGAGCCCCACACGGGCGGCTCTGTGTGTCTTGCAGCCCAGATGTACATCCAGGAGGGAGGTAAAGCATTACGGCCACTTCGCTTCCCCCAGAAAGGTTCAAGTCACAGACTTTTAAAGAAAGAGCATCCCACGCTGCCAATCTTGGTGGCAGGAAAGGTTTCCCCCCTTTTCAATATCATGCGCATGACAGACAGTATCAGGTCTGTGCGGGGCAAGCGGTTCTGGGAAACACGTTTGTTAAGGGCTTTGGGCAGAACAGAAGGTTATGTGGAGGGATCTGAAGGACCAGGACTGGCCGAAGCTGTGCCCAACGTGGGAAGGGAAGGGAGTGAGGAAATGCCCACCCGCGTCATGAGGCAGTGGAGTGGCCGACACACTGATCCCCCAGAGAACGCGTCCGGGCGTCACACGGGGAAATGGGGATTACGTTCCCTATTTGACTAACGTGAGGCTTCTGATTTGAAAAAAAAAAAAAAAAGGCGTATTCTGTCAGAGGTGATTCAGAGACACGGGCCCCGGGGACACTCGATGCTGGGGCTCCCTCGCGGGAAGCGTGCTCACCTCCAGCGCCAGGCCCTTGCCGTCCTTCAGCCACCGGTAGGAAGCCTTGGGCTTGCCGCCCGCCCGGCACTCCCAGCGCAGGTCGTCCCCCATGGCCGCTTCCACATCCCTGATGAGCTGCACCCAGTGTGGCTTTGCTGCGATGGAAGTGAAAAAAAGAAGAAAAATGAAGCCACCCAGCGATCGAGAAGCGCGCAGTCTGCCCGGTAAGTGTGTCAGTGGATGTGAGTCAGCGAGCGATGGCGGGAGGTGAGTGCAGCGGCCGCAGTGACATGTGACTCCCTGCGTGTCTACCATGTGGGCTGAGGAGGTTTCCGGGCTTCGGGATAGAGGCTGCAAAGTGCCGTTTCCTAGGCCAGACTCATGATACTCCATTCTCGGTGCCCTGCCAGGTGTCAGGTTCTGCGGGCCACACGGGCCCACGACACACATGTCACTGACTCGTGACATCACCACGGATGCCACCGTTATTGGTGAGTGATAGCACGTGCTCGTCGTGCTCACGCGCGGAGCATCACTATACAGCCGCAGAGGAGATACTTCTGGAGCTGAGGGGAAACCCATCTCCTTCGAGTCAGGAGTGGCTCCCGATTAAGCACAAACCAGCCAGCATCTTGGGCGCCTCTGTGCGGATGAAATGAAGGCAGACAAAGCCAGACCCCTCGGTCCAGTTTGAACCCCACGACTTTTGAGGAAAACGAAGTCCTGCGTGCAAGTCAGTGCCATGGGTGGGCTTCTCGTGTGTGCCTGCGTCTTAGAAGATGCCCTTTTGGAAACTTCTTTTCACAGGCGAAAGCGACACACCACTCACGAGAGTCAGTGAGTGCGGCCAGGGCTCCGCGAGCATCTCAGGCGCAGAGCTGGGAGGTGACACATTGCATCATGCCTGCGATGAGCCGGGGGGCCCATGCCTGCACCCCCGGCGTGGGAGACGGCTGATCCATTTCTGTTTAATTGCACCCCGGGCAAGAGCCTCCACTCCATTTCCAGCTCCCAAAATTGCTTTTTCAAAAAAAAAAAGAAAAAAAAGAAATGGAAATAGAGCTATTTAGCTTTTAGAGAAAATGGACCTGTTTACCTTAATTTGTTTTCCATATAAACTACTTGTCTTCTCTGAAGGGCGGTTCAGCCCCAAATCGCCTCTTCCTGTGTTATATTAAGTGGAATTTTCTTCCTTCAGAAACTGTTGGCCTAGAGGCATTAAGGCTGCAGACAGAGCCGCACAGGGGCTGCGACGGAGGCCGAAGGTTCTGGAGAACCTGCGGGTCCGGTGTCAGCGTTATTCTTCTGCCGGCGACGGGGGCCACGGCCGCGCTTCCCTCGTCACCCCTCGTCCCCTCAGGCTGGTTTCCACACGCGCCGTGACAGGTGGGAGGCGCCAGCTAACGGCGCCGTGAGGATCACGGGGCGCGTGGATCACGGGGCGTGTGGACGGACCACCCCGCTGCTCTCTGAGGCTCGTGTCCCCCACAGGCTGCTCTGGGCCGGGTCCCCTCCGTGACCGGCCACAGCGAGCGGTGTGGGCCTATAGCTGAGTCGCCCCAGGCCCGGTCTCTCCTCGCCGGTGATGGGCTGTGAAAAGGCGGCCCCGGCAGCCCCTCCGTGACGTGACGGAAATGACACCAGGGAGGGTGGGCAGAGGCGCCGCCCCGAGCCGGCCGGGAGGCACTGGGCTCACGCAGCCTCCCTGGGCCCATCTGCTCCGCGACAGCGGCCCCGACGGGACGGGAAGACGGGCCCAGCGCCCCGTGTTTCCCGGTGACGTCGCTGCGACGCTGGGTCAGGCAGTGGCTGCTCAGGAAGGAGGCGCTGACCTCGGGGGTGACCCCGACCCCACCCACATGGCACCCACCAGCCTGAGACCCGACACCTGGGCCACGTCCGCCTGCGGCCCTGCCCCCCAACTTAGCTAGCCGGAGAGGACAGGTATGGGCCGGGCTCCGCCCCCAAGGCCACGCCCCTCCCGCCCCAGCCCCGAGACCACGCCCCCTGCTGCCCCAGCCCCGAGACCACGCCCCCTGCTGCCCCAGACCCAGACCACGCCCCTTGCTGCCCCAGACCCAGACCACGCCCCCTGCTGCCACAGCCCTGATACCACCCCCCCACTGCGTTTGCCTCAAGACCACGTCTTCCTGCTGCCCCCCCACCCGCCCTGAGACTACGACCCCTGGTAACCCGGCCCCGAGACCACACCTCCTGCTCCCCCTGCCCTGCGACCACGCCCCCCGCTGTCCCGGGGGATCCTACAGCCTCACAAAACCACGACAGGCGCCACTCGGGACACAGGGCGTGTGGCAGCCACGCCCAGGCCGTGCGCGTGCGCATTGCTGGTCTTATCGGGGCTCACAACAAACCGTGTCCTTCAGTACGCGGCTGGCAGTCCTTTCACACGCCCTCACGTGGGCGCTGCATGTGCGTCGTGCCCAGCCGTGCACGTGGGCGCCGCACGTGTGTCGCGCCCGGCCCCCAGACGCCCCGCCCACAGGAGTCGCCTGTGAGGAGCGCCGTCCCTGCCCATTGCCTCCCACGTCTGTGAGGACCGCACTGCACATGCGCAGCTGCACCTGAGGCGCTGCCACCGGAAAACCACGTCTCTTCACAGGTGGACTGAGAGGCTGTGAGTGACCAGACGACCTCGGTCTCCTGTAGAAGTCGCTACACAAAGGAAACGTCCCCGTCCTTCCTTCCCTAACGCGGCCGAGCGTCACTGCGGTGACGAGCCAGCGGCAGGGCACCCAGAGCAGCGGGCAGACCCGACGGGCGGGCTCAGGGCACCCGGAGCAGCGGGTCCCGCATCTTCTCCGAAGCCTAGCAGACGTCACCGTCCCGCGTCGCGAGGAGAATGAAGACAGAAGGACATGCTTCCCAGAGACGCGGACGGAACGAGGGCCCCGTGAAGCAATTTCCTGTCACAGGTCATGCTCGGGGAGCAAAGTGAACTGTGTCGTGATCACCTGAACCACTTTAAAGCGCACAGGGGTGCCGGGCCCGGCGGCGCCCCATCCGCCCCGCGCCCCGTGCCGGCCGCAGGGGACGCTCACCGTAGTAGGCGAGGCGGCCGCGGGCCACGTTCCTGCCGCGGGCATTCTCGGCCTCGCACTCATAGGAGCCCGCGTCGTCCTGCTGGAAGGCGGGGATCTCCAGCTCGGCGCTGAACCGCCTCGCGTTCACCTTCCCGGGAAGGGGCCGCCCGTCGCTTCTCCTCCAGTGAATCTGCGGGACGGGGCTGGGGGGCGGGGGGACAGCCTGGTCACCGGGTGCATCAAGCCCACGTCCCAGAGCCTTTGGGGGCCCCCGTGGAGTGGAGCTCCGGTCAGGACAGAGCAGGAGTCATGGGATTCTCGGTTCAGAAGAGCAGGGGCCGCCAGGGGTCGGCGACACAGACCTGGGGCCACGGACGGCGTATTTTCCCGAATTAAAGCACATGGAGGCATGAGGGGGCTCCCCCCGTCCCCCGCTGTGCAGATACCAGCACGGGACACGGGGAGGAAATGAAATGGGGCCGGGGCCCCCCAGTTTCTGCAGCTGCTCTCAAGGCTTCCAGGTCAATCATCCCCCCGTGTCCCCCCGTATTCTGGTCTCCCTGGGCTCTGAAGGAAAGGACGCCGTGGAACTCACTTGCCCAGTGCGAAGCACTCAAGCTTCACGGTGGAGCCTTTGGCGGCCGGGAGGCTCTCTGGAAACTGAACTTCTATCTTTGGCTCATACTCGCCCATTGCTCCTGTGGATGCACAACACAACATGGACAGCTCCACCTTCCCTTTTGCAATTGCCCCTCTTCCGCGAGAACGGCCGCCCCACGCTCACGCCGAGTTGGCTTCTCGCAGTGACTCACACCGCCGCCTGGCCGACCGCGAGGGGACACACGCCCCACGTCAGCGTTCATGATCCCCGGGAGCCCTGGCTTCCGGGTTCACGAGTTACCGCTCCCGGCTCAGTTCTGAGAAAACCACCTGCTCCCATGTCACGTGGAACCGGGGGTCGCCTGCATTCTGTGCTCAATCTGGGCATCAGGACGGTCACAGTCAGACACCCGAGGCCCCAGCTCTGGGCTGTTTCTGCTGGTTTCTGGTCACCGGGCACTCGCCCAGGCTTACAGACCCGCTGCTTCTGCAGCCACGGGCTCCCTTGAAACAGTCATGAAGGGGTAAATAAAACACGCTTTTTCTCAGCTCCACTGAGGTATGAATGACAAATAAAAATCGTATATATTTAGCTTGTATAACGTGATGACTTAACATGTATACAAGTTGCAAAGCGATGATCTCAATCAAGTCAGTGTATCTAGCACCTCCCATAGATACTGTGTTTAATTAAATTAAAAAAAACCTAATTTCTTGATTGTGGTAAGGACACTCAGCCTCTACCCTTAGCGAATCTAAGTGTCCCATACAGTCCTGGTAACGACAGTCCCCGCGCTGCTGGGGGTGGGGACACGTAGACATGTAAGTCAAGGGCCACAAACACAGGCTTTCTTCCTCTTATTATTATTATTTTTAATAGAGATGATGTCTAGCCTGTAGCGAAATGGCCAGGTCTGAACCCCGAGCTGATGAAGTCAGGAGCGACGGCCTCACTCGGAGGCAGCGTGGGCCCCGGGCGCAGAAGGGCCGCTCGCTCAGGCTAATGGGCCACCGTCAGCACTGTGAAATGGTCAGGCCATTGGTGACCACCACATCTGAACCAGGGGCTCCCCGTGTTCATTTTGGTCTGGTCCCTGCATGTTTATCAAGCTGGTCCCGGGTGAAGCCTGGGCACAGGGACCTGTGGTGTATGGGGTCATTTTAGTCACTGTTTCCAGAAATCAGTTCTGTTCTGAAACAAATGAAATGCTAATTCTTTAAGTTATACGTCTCACTCTTTCCTACTTGTCTTTGACTGTGTTCACAACATCGCATTCACAGCATTGTATTCACAACACTGTATCCACAACACTGCATTTACAACACTGTATCCACAACACTGCATTTACAACACTGTATCCACAACACTGCATTTATAACATTGTATCAACAACACTGCATTTACAACACTGTATCCACAACACTGCATTTACAACATTGTATCAACAACACTGCATTTACAACACTGTATCCACAACACTGAATTTATAGAACTGCATTTATAACCTTGTATCCACAACTCTGCATCACAACATTGTATCCACAACTCTGCATTCACAACATTGCATCCACAACACTGCATCACATTGTATCCACAACACTGAATTTATAAAACTGCATTTATAATATTATATCCACAACACTGCATTTATAAAACTGCACTTATAACATTGTATCCACAACACTGCATCTCAACATTCTTTCCACAACATCGCATTCACAGCACTGTATTGTAACTGCCCCCACAACGCTGCCTCACGGCGCTGCCCCTGCCCGTCCCCACTGCCCAGATGCGCTTGGTACCATCGGAACGCAGCACCAGGGGGGTGGGCGAGCCCCGCACACGAGCGGCGGTGGCCGCGCTGGTCACCACACACGTGTAGTTCCCCACATCGGCCGGCTGCACCTTGGCGATGTACAGGTGGCCCGTCTCCTGGGACACGAACCGCCGCCCGTCTTCCTCCACGAACGACGGGGATGCGTTGAAGACCCACGCGTAGGACAGGTCTGTGGAGACGTTTGGGGGAAGGAAGTGGTGTCGTTAGGGAGACTGTCCGCAGCCTGTGAGACGTGTAACGGAAGCACCGTCCCCCCCTGGCGACGCAGCAGGGAAACTGAGGCTCGGCCGGCAGCCTGGCCCTGGCACCCGTGGGCTCAGTGGAGGCCCAGACACCCCCAGGTCCTGCAGTGAGGGGGTCCCACTGCAGAGGGGAGAGCCGGGTGGGCCCCGGGAGCCGCCGTCTACGCTGGGCCTCCCGGCCAGGCCTGCACTTCCTGAGGAAGAGGCTGTGTTCGCTGAACCATCCGTCCTGACCCCAGTTTTTCACGTCCATGTTCCCGCATCCACGGGGACCCAGAAAACCTTGGGGGGCAGCACAGCGAGTCCACCCGCTGGGAACCCCCCAGCCCACGTCTGCTCCCCGCGGTGAATCACGCGTGGGGCTCAGGGTCACCCCCTTATAACCCTGTCCCCCAATGTCCAGGAGGTGTGGAGGGCAAAGCCGCTGGACAGCACCCCCTTCCTGTTCCACTGGCAGAACCTCCAGAGAAGCTGACCTTCTGTCAACCGGGGGTGATGGCCGGCGGCGGCCGCAGCTGCAGCGGACATGCCGTGGAGGGTTTATGGTCAGGCCCCCGGATTGGAGACGGGGGTTCAAATACCAACAACCGGAAGGAGAGAGACCAGCCGTTCGTGCGGCAGGACACCCCGCGTTCTGAGAGGACGCAGGACACTGCTTCCTTCTCGGGTAAGGTGACCAGACGTCCCGCTTTTGGCAGGACAGCCCCGATTTTTAACAACTTGTCCCACGGTGTTTTAAAAAAGTCCCGATTTTTGGAAAGAATGCACGACAAGCTAGGGAACAGTGGGAGATAGACCCAATTTTTAATCAAGAACCCCCTCCCCCCAGGTCAATGGTGTCCCACTTTACCAATGTTAAAATCTGGTCACCTTATTCTCGGGGGAACAGTCCACGTAAGAACCACCCCACGCTCATCCCGTCAGAACCGGCCATCGGGTGTTCACCGCACTGACTACAGAGAGGGGTCTACCCGGGCGAAGGATCTGGGGGTTCGAATTTAAGGGCACGCCATTCTCCTTGTTTATTTATTTATTTATTTTTAAAAGATTTATTTTTATTGGTTTTGATAGAGAGACAGAGACAGAGAGAAGGGGGAGGGCCCAGAACAGTCTCCATAGTTGCACATCATGGGTTTTTCCACATAGTTTCATTCCACAGGTGGGCGGGGCTGCACAGGGCAGGAACTGGGCTGGGGTCTCACCCCAGTGAGAACTGAACTGGGGGCACTTCCCAGCTCAGCACATGGGTCCACACGGGCGTTTCTAGAGACACACAGACGTTTTCAAATGTCGGGAGGGACGTCATTCCGACTTGAACAGATGGGGTGGAGCCAACAGGGCTGGAGAGAAGGGATGTCTGAGCGCTTGCAGTGACGGTGACACCGGAAGCCCTGGTCCCTGTCTGTGGCTTCTCGGGGGCCCATCAGCTCTGTCGACGGAGCCAGGACTTCGCCAACCTAGGTCCTCGCCGGCATGAGCAGGTCGCATGCGGCAGGACCTGCTGTGAACCCTCAGAAAAGGGTCTGTACACACAGGACCCTCGTATGTGACTGCGTGACCCCCGGCTGGGCCCCCACAGCCTGTGTGTAATCTGGGGGAACAGGTCGCACGGCTCCCGGGAACCATTTCCAAGATCCCCCGAATCACATGCAGCTGCCGGAGAATTCCAGCCAAGATCTTCACATCTTCTTGAATGTGACGATGCAGGGCTGCCCGTCAATGAACAAACGCATGTGACACGTGACAACTTTTATTTTTTGGGGCCAAAAAGCAGCTGTAGGACAGGGAGCCTGGCCCTACGAGTGACGAAGATATCACGGAATCAGAGCAGGTGTCGCGTTGGAGGCAGGATAACGAGCTGTAGAAACAAATGCCCTTCCTCGGTGTGGCCATGTCCTCCCTCCGGCTTTCTTCCCCAGCAAACCTATGATTCTGCCGAGAAAGGATGTGAGCGCGCGGAGAAAATAAATGGCTGAGACACACCGGCTGCGTGATCACTCTCTGCCAGGAATTATTCTGTTCCTGCCAGAGGAAGAAAGCAATAAGGAAAAGACAGATGGCGGGTTTCCGCAGCGAGCGTGTACTCGTTCATCCTCCCCGGGCCTCATGTGATGAACGCCCTTCATGGGCTGCATCTCAGGATCAACGGAGAACAAGAGGCCACGGAACTCCGTGTGCTCAGACCTGGCTGTGGCTGGGGGGGTAGACGGCGTGCAAGAAATGCGGGGGTCCTCCCTCCACGGCCCCTGCACACTGAGCGCCGCTCCCAACCTCAGAGTCCGTCACGTGTTTTTGGGGTAAAGTCCGGGGTGAGGTCGCGTGGAGCTCAAGCGAAGCGGTAACACGGGGAACACGCCTGTGGATGCGCCTCGAGCCCCCGGGTTCCGCTGTCTCTCGCTCTGCAGACACGAGGTCTGTTCCCACTGGAGGGTTCGTGGCGACTGTGCTGAGCGAGCAGCAGTGTCTGTACGCATCCTGTCTCCCTGTCACGGGCCGGTGGCTTGCGATGTTCCAAATGCTTTCTTTTTCTTTTAAAGATGTATTTGATTGTTTTTGACAAAGAGACAGAGAGAAGGGGGAGGGCCCAGAGCCGTCTCCATAGTTGTGCGTCATCAGCTGTGACGTGGTTTCATTCTATGCGGGTGGGCGGGGGCCGCGTGGGGCCGGAACGGTGGGCAGGATGGCGAGGGCACAGGGCACCATAGTCAGAACCATCCGGTAGGTGGGCCCAGGGCCACTGTCGCGCCGTCACCAGGCATGGGCAGCCTCAGGAGGCCGAGACCACGGGCAGGTGGCCCCCGGGACAGGCCAAGGGCCCGAGACCACCAGCTGACCCCGCCCCACAGCCGGGCGGGGGGTCCTGCTGCAGGGCCCGTGTCTGCATCGACCACAGGGCTCCCCTGAAAGCCGCCGGCCACCCAGCCTGAGCTCAGTGACGCTGTTTCCAAGTTCAAGTCCCCCGGCCCCTGGAGGTCGCAGCACAACGCACACAGTTACCGACTCGGCCGTGTGTGAGGGGCCCGCCTGTCCGGCTGTAGCCAGGGGCTACGTGTCCCCCGGCTGAGGGCTGACGGGTCCGTGGGGGAAGGGACCCTGGGCTGTCCGTCCCAGAGCAGAGGGACATCGGCACCGGCTTTGAGACCTCGCCTCTGGTCAGAGACCCCTCCCCTCTGCTGAGGCTCCATTATTCCCAGCCTCTGGGTGACAGGGACCTGCACCCTCTTCCCGCCCTCCCTGTCCCCACAGGCGACTGGGGGCCCGGCTGCGTGTGTGTGACAGGTGGGAATGGCAGCTTTCACGCCACGTTGGGGGGAGCGGCAGGGCCGCTGGACACAGTGGCTGGGCAGGCTGGCCCCCCCAGCAGTGAGAACGTGGAGACAGTGGAATCCGCACGGCCCCTGGGTCCCCTCGGAAGGTGCGCCTCTTACCTCCGGCGTGCGGCGGGGGGCCGCAGAGCAGCACCACGCCCTGCCCCTCGCGCACCGACACCGTGCGTCTTGTCTGGGATTTGAAGTGCTCGAGATCTGGTCAGGAGAGAAACGGAGACGGGATGTCAGACAGAGCCGTACAGGGGACGCGTCTGCACGCATAGGAAATATCGTTCCTCTTGCAGGACGATGTTTGAACCCCCCCCCCCCCCCCCCCCCGCGTGAGGCTTCTCAGAAGCGCCCTCGTTCTGAGAAGGAAAAGTAGAATTTTGGTGTCCTCATCGCGGCTTCGAGCGGCTCAGCAATACACTAAACACACGCACCCTCGTTCTGCGTTGCTGTAACCATGTTGGAAACGGCCCCAGATTCCCAAAGGACAGGGCATTTATCCGAATTAAATAACCAGAACGTATGGCCCAAAGGAGGACATGAAATATTTTCAACCAAATCTATCCAGCGGCTGAGACTCCATGTGTCATCATGATGCCTGAAGACTTTCCGGTTCACCTTATCGTGAAAGCCAACTAGTCACACTTTTTCCTCCTAAAATAGGTCACCCTCCACAACGTAACTCAATCTTACAACGATTGCCGTTGTTTATAAAAAGACTGGAAAATATTCCGTTTCTGGCCACAAGTCCTACTTGGCCCACGTCTTAAAGGTTGTGCAGAAGACGGTTACCAAGCGGGCACAATTCAGAGGATAACTGTGACATAAGACCACAAATTCCTTTTTGTCTGAAAAAGCACACAGCGTTTCCGTGACTGTGCAAATAACTTGGTCCAAGGCGTCAACGAAGCCGTCCAGGCAAATACTATTTTAATCACCGACGGTTATTTCTAAAACATTTGATTCCTTCCAATAACCACCAGGACAGCAAACCCCCATTCATACTTAGATTACAGAATGGAGAAAATCCTACCAGTTTCACCATGAACAGATCTGAAGCCCATGGTCAAAGCTGGGGGGTGGGGTTGATCCAGGGTTTCTCTAACCTCTGCTTGTGAAAATAATGTGGACTCGCAGGTAATACACTCAGTGGTGCCGCTTTCTGTCTCAGGACAATTGCGGGAGAACACGCTCATCTCGTGGCCCCTCAGGGTGACATCAATCGCCTACGTGGTTGCTCTGCACAGGAAGGCAGGGGATGTTTCAGAAAATAATCTGAAAAATTTCAACTCTGCCTTGAAAAATAATTGTCCTCTAACTGAGAGAGCTACCAACTCTAGGCGCATGAATATTCTAAGCACCGTAGACCAGCACATCAGAGGGAAGTAAGAACACATGGTTTATTTTATTAATACTGAAAACAGTTGTTAAGCTGCTAGGTTTTAAGCAGGGAGAAAAGCAAGTCAGCAAAACTCACATAGATGTGTCTATAAAAGAAGAAGAAAAGAGTGCTTATGGACTTATTTTAACCAGCGATTACCCTGCAAAAAACAATAACATAGCATTATGTGATCTGAAATGTGTAACTAAAATGCAATGTTATGGAAACATGAAGGCTCCCGGAGTATAACTGAATCAAAACTGCAAAACTGCGCCATCCAACGCGTGCTGGTGACTAAACGAGGGAGGACATCATATCGCGGGGCAGCTGACCCACGGAACGCTGACACACGGTTACTTCCCGACGTGCACGTGCCGGCCCCGCGGCTGCAGTCATTCCAGGGTCACGTGCACATGCTGGCCCTGCAGCTGCGGTCATTCCAGGGTCACGGGCATTGGGGCATGGATCACGGTGGCGACTTTTTTCCTCTAATGCACAGTGTCCAGGATTCTTGATCTCTGTTCCCACAGTGTGGCCCGGGGGTCCCCACCATCGTCACCCAGGATACTCATGACAAGAGGCAGCTGTCTGGCCATCAGGGCAAACGAGTGAGTGACAATGTGACCCGTGGTTGTAATGAGCTCACTGCTGCGGCCCACGCCGCCCGGGAGAAGCAGCCGGTTTCCCATTGAGATGTATGAGCCCAGCTCCAGGATGCAGGGGCTGACCTCAAACTTTCCGGAATGCACGGCAGTGCCCATGAGGGGAAGGAGCCTGCCAAACACCGGGTAGCACCAGGGAGCGGGTGGGGACCGTCCTTCATGAAACGAGCTTCACAGGAGCCCCTGGGATGTCAGCAGCTGCCGCTGGTGCCCAAGCTGTGACTCACTTGGCCTCCTTGCAAGGGGAGCGCTGCCTCGTCTGAGACACACACGAGACCAGCGCGAGAGCTTTGCTCTTACAGGGGTTTGCAAGTACAAGAAGGGGCACGTGACCTACAGAGGCAAAGAACACATGACCTAGAGAGGGAAGGAATACGTGACCTAGAGGTGGAAGTACGTATCAGAAGCAATGCGTGACTTGAGATGGATGTATGTACCAGAACATGTGACCTAGAGATGGAAGTATGTACTGGAAGGAACATAAAAGTGTCAATATTTAAGAAGTGTAGCCAGCTGAGTAAATGGTCCTGCACCTTAAAAATGTATAGGTCTGACTCGAAACTCCCACTGAACAACGTGTGACCAGAGCACAAGAAGCTGGCAGACCATCATCTCTGGAAACCACACGGGCCTCACGCACATGCACCACAGTCCTGTTTGATGCCACCTGATGAAATGCTACCTTTTCAAGTAAAATGCAAACTATCACCTGGTCATGACAGTGAAGTGCATTGTAAAAGGAGCACGGATACGGCAAGGTCACAGCCACACAAGGCCACACACAAGGCCGTAAACATCTTTCAGGTTTAAAGCCACATTTAGTCACCAAATGAACCCTGAGCAGAAGCGTCCATGGCCAGCGCCTTTGACAGAAGCAGGCAGCTTCTAGAAGAACCCTGCGAAGCTGAGTACAAAAGCTAAGACAACACTCAGTGACAGCCCCCCAGAGACAGAGGAAACCAAGGCTGCAGGCCAGTGAGGCTCCCACCTTCCGCCCCACAGTACGAACGTCACAGATGGAGGGAGGACATGCCCAGACAGTGAACCCTCTCATGCACCAGTGCTGATGTCTCAATTACTGGAAGACCTCACTGCACCAGGCCTGCTACAAAGGAAGATACTGCGGTTCAGTGCACAACCACGACTTTGCTTTCCCTGATGCATGCAGAACCCTCTCGAAAACCTCCGGGGCCTGAATAGGAGACACAGCGGACTCAGCCCTCTTCCACATCAGCGGGCCCCGAGCTTGACCATGACTGCCTGCCCCACACCCCAGCCCCCAACTTCAAAGCGTGCCCACCCATTCTGCTCCTTTTTTTAATTCAACACATTTGTCGGATTCTCAAAATAAAACCAACTACGATGTCCCCAAGGGAAACTCCTCCTACCCTGGCGATACATGTCATACACAAACAATGGCTTGTTCAACGAAGTTCAATAGGGTCTGTGGTTTCCCCCAAAGCAGAGCTTCAGACAGGGCATGGGTGACTCGTTTGGATGGGGATCCAGCTTCAGACATGGAGGGTGGGAGGGAGGTGGAGGGCAAGCCACCCGCTGGGTGCATCTTGTAGGCCAGGGGTGTCAAACTCAATAGAAACATGGGCCATTTGGTGCAACAGGCAAGATTCACACGGGACACATCACATTTACAAACGTCGCCGGAACTGGGTCAGCGTGTTTACACGCCCACAGGCCCCCAGGAAAGGCACTGGGCCACATGTAGACTCGTCTTCAGTAGTTAAAGGGTGAAGGAGGAAATTGTGTGTACCGTATTTTCCAGCGTATAAGACGACCAGGCGTATAAGACGACCCCCTAATTTTACAGTTAAAACATAGGTTTAGGCCTATATTCGCTGTATAAGACTACCCCCCCCCCCACTTCCGAGGCTGTAGTCTTATACAGCGAATATAGGCCTAAACCTATGTTTTAACTGTAAAATTAGGGGGTTGTCTTATACGCCCGGTCGTCTTATACACCGGAAAATACGATATAGTATTGCCTCCATCTCTCCTAAGCGCTATTTTCTTCATCACCATTTTTTCTATTTTCATTTTATTTCAGAGCATCATGGGCCACAAAAAATTATCTCGGGGGCTGCCCGTTTGACACCCCTGTTGTAGGCTGACACTGCGCTCAGTCAGGGCTGGATTCCCCAGAGACTCTGACAAGCACACACAGCGCCCTCCCTCAGAAAGACAGGACGGCCCTGCGGGTATTTACATGCAGCCTCCCGGGGGCATGGATCAATCCCACTGCAGATGCATCACCGGCAAGCAGAGGGGATGCAACGCTGGGCACTAACAAGTCCTTCCGCCAGGATTTTGGAGTGGAGGCCCAGCCTCCCCACAGGTTTAAAAACAGGCGTCCAAGCACACACATGTGCTCGGTGATGTCTGAGCCCCGCAGTGCAGGGACGCACCTCATAAGCCCTCAGCGCCTTCAGGGACCACTTTGTTTTTAAAACACAACTGGGGAAATGGCAGCTGAAAGGGTGAACGCTAAGCACCTAAGCATGTTCTACAGGACGCTTCCACACTTCCGCTTCCTGTCTCCCATCAGCCACCGCTCTGGTGGCCACACCTCTCATCACACGGCCACTTCCGGTCTCCGTCAGCCACTGCTCTGACGGCCATGACTCTCCTTACGCCTCCGCTTCCTGTTTCCTGTCATCACCGCTCTGATGGCCACACCTCTCATCAAACGGCCACTTCCGGTCTCCCCTCACCCACGGCTCTGGTGGCCATGTTTCTCCTTACGCCTCTGCTTTCTGTCTCCTGTCAGCCATCTTTCTGACGGCCATGACTCTCACTGGTCACCACACTGCTCCTTCCTGTCTCCCATCATTTATCGCTCTGACAGCCATACCTCTCACCATACTTCCACTTCCTGTCTCCCATCACCCACTGCTCTGGCTGCCATACTGCCACTTCCTGTCTCCTGTGTCCAATGGCTCTGGTGGCCATACTTCTCCTTACACCTCCACTTGCTGTCTCCTGTCAGCCACCACTCTGACGGCCATGACTCTCTCTGGTCACCACAGGGCTGCTTCCCGTTTCCCATCATTCATCGCTCTGGCAGCCATACCTCACCATACTTCCGCTTCCTATCTCCCGCCACCCATGGCTTTGGCGGCCATAACTCCCCTTACACCTCCGCTTCCTGTCTCCCATCAGCCACCACTCTGACGGCCATACCTCACCACACTTTCACTTCCTGTCTCCCATCACCCACCGCTCAGGCGGCCATATTTTCACTTCCTGTCTCTCGCCACCCAATGCTCTAGAGCAAGGTGACCAGACGTCCCACTTTTGGCGGATCAGTCCCGATTTTTAACAATCTGTCCCATGTCCTGAGGCGTTTTTAAAAAGTCCCGATTTTTGGAAAGAATGCACGACAAGCTAGGGAACGGCCAGAGAACGGGAAGGGAATATACGGTTTTTGGCGGCCATGTGGCTATTTCGCCAGGATATGAGTTTTATATTATTTTTGTTAATTTTATAATGTTAAACTTTAATAATAACAAATAATTGTTGAGAACTCGTTATCGAGAACTGCTTATCAAAGTTTGCATTGTTGATCAGTTGTTAGAATTTGACCACCATTATTTGGACTTAATGAACAATGGCATTTTTTGGCATCAGCAAAGACGAAAACATTTTTTAACTGTCTCTCAGACGATACACATTGTACTGCGTGCTAGTGCTAGTTTAATAAGTGATGTCAACAAATCAGCTATTCAGATAATTTAGGTAAGTAATTTATGTATTTATTTCATAAATACATAAATTTTCTTGAATTTAGCAGACAGTACTCATTTATACTTTATAGTGGCGGCTAAAAGTCTAGTGTCAGCCTTGAAAGTGACACTTACGACTTATGTTACGGCAAATTCAGAGGAAAAATAATACAAGTTAGTATTGTTATTATTTAGAAAGAAATATAGAATTACAATTAAAATAATTTTTAAAATATAGTTACTCTATAACAATCAAATTAATTTAATTTATAAACTAACAAAATATGTTCATGTAATTATATACCTACTTACTGTGTTTTTAAGCAATATGTATATAATTTATAATATAATTTTAAATTATTTTTTTTAGATTTTTAACATAATGAGTAAGAAAAGAGGATGCAAATTCAACAATGACCTAAGAAGTGAATTTCCTTTTATTAAAAAAGCCACAAGTGATTACATGGTAAAATGTGAGAAATGTAGTGGTGAATTTTCCATTTTGCACGGCGGGAAGAATGATATTTCAAAGCTCTTGGAGACACAGAAACATAAAAGATATTTAAATACTGCTGCATCTGTCTCTAAAATACAGGAATTTTTTCGGAAAACAACTTATGGAGACGAAGAAAAGAAATTCACATTAGCGGAAGGACTTATGTCTTTTCATACTATTAATCACAATCATTCCTTCAGATCTATGGACTGTACATCACAAGTTGTCAAAAAGTTACTCAACAAAAAATTGGCCTGTGCTATAACAAAATCCGAGGCAATTGTGCTTTCCCCATATGCATTTTCAGAATTAAACAGAAATCTAGAGAAAATTAACTTTATATCCATATATTCTGATGCATCTAATCATAAGGATATGAAGTTATTTCCAACCATTATGAGATATTTTGATTTGGAAACTGGAATGAAAATTAGAATTTTAGATTTCGTTTCTTTGCCCGGCGAAACTTCTGAAATAATTTTCAGTTCCAGTATTAATATTTTGGAAAAAAACAATTTAAAACATAAAACGATTGCATATTGTGCAGACAACACGAATGCACATTTTGGAGGGAAAGCGAGAAGAGGTACAAAAAATATTTTTTATAAATTAAACAAAAAACCTTAATCAAAACATTATTGGTGTTGGTTGTGCAGCGCACATAATACATAACGCCATTCAAACAGCTGCTGACTTGTTGCCCGTAGATGTGGAAAATATTGTTATTAAAATATATTCTTATTTCTATATATACCGTATTTTCCGGCGTATAAGACGACCGGGCGTATAAGACGACCCCCTAATTTTACAGTTAAAACATAGGTTTAGGCCTATATTCGCTGTATAAGACTACCCCCCACTTCCGAGGCAGTAGTCTTATACAGCGAATATAGGCCTAAACCTATGTTTTAACTGTAAAATTAGGGGGTCGTCTTATACGCCCGGTCGTCTTATATGCCGGAAAATACAGTACACTGTGCGCATTGAAATGCTTAAAGAATTTTGTGAAACTGCGGAAGTCGAATATCAGAAGATACTTGGATACAGTAAAACGCGCTGGTTAGCTCTTTTGCCAGCTGTTGAAAGAATTTTGAAAATATACGATCCTTTGAAATCCTACTTTCTATCACAGGATAAATGTCCTAGAATTTTAGAAGAGTTTTTTGAAAAGGAATCTTCAAAAATTTGGCTAGAGTTTGTACACAATCAAGCAGCTCTTTTTCAAAATGCTATAAAACTTATTGAAGGTGACAAAATTTCGGTCATTGAAGTAGCAAATGAAGTTAATAATTTAAAATTTCAGTGTCAAGAGTGGTTAGAAAATAATTTTCTTCCGTTAACTATTCGTAATAGTATAAGCCAGCTAGAAGAACAAGGTGCAATAAATCGTGCAGACATCATGAATAACGTTAAAAAGTTCTATAGTAACTACATAGATCATTTAGAAGAATGGACGGTACATTACAATGATATTGAACATTTTCATTGGGTTACATTAAAACAAGAACTTAATTGGAATGTTGTGCAAAAATCATTCGATTGTATTACTCAAAATTTCCCATGTAGTAATATTTCCGAAAATGATCTTTTTAATGAGGTATCATTATTAAAAATATATATGGATAAGGAAAAGGTTAAATCTTGGGCATCAGAAGAAATCACAATAGAGAACAAATGATTAGAAATATTTCATCATTTTGAAACAAACCATGTTCCACACAATAATGCACTAAAAATTGCGGAATACGCGCTGTCCTTACCAGGAACTAATGCTGCGACTGAATGCGTTTTTTCTACAGTAAATAAAGTGTGGACATCAGAAAAATCACAATGAAGTGTTGAGACTTTGAAAGCCATTTTATGTGTGAAATATAATTTAACAAATTCTTGTGAAAAATTTCACGACCTTTTAAATGACAGCAATCTACTAAAAAAAATTCACTCAAATGAGACATATGCCAAAGAATAAAATAATACTATACATAATTTCTTTTTATGTATTATATTTGTAAATTGTGCTTATGTTGAAATTTAAATAAACATATTACAATAGTATCTTTGCGTTCTATGAAAATTTTTGTTGCTCCATATAGACCCAATTTTTAATCAAGAACACCCCCCCCCCCCCGGGTCAATGGTGTCCCGCTTTACCACTGTTCAAATCTGGTCACCTTACTCTAGCGGCCATACCTCCCCTTACTCCTCCGCTTCTCGTCTCCTATCACCCACCGCTCTGGCGGCCATATTTCTGCTTCCTGTCTCCTGTCACCCATGGCTCTGGCGGCCATACCTCTCCTCGTCCATCCGCTTGCTGTCTTCCTGTGTCCCGTCACCCACAGCTCTGGGAACCCCTTCTTTCACCACAGACCCTGAGTCAGCAGCAAACTGTTGGGATGGCCCAGCTCAGCGTGCTGGTCCAGTCACCCAACCGGCGTCCCCATTCCTACACCCACTGGGCACTTCTGTTCATCTTGAAAACCAGCCCCAGTTACACCTCTCCCTCGAAACTCCTGAGATCACCCCCATCCTTCGACTCCTGTGCTTTTAGGTTTTGCAATTTGGTTCTCCTGTTCTGGGGGCCCTGAGGTGAATTCAGGCAATGCCCTTTTAATCTTTGCATCTCTAGGCTACAGCATATTTTTGGCATTGTGGGGGCTATCCGCAGATGTTTGCAATGAGTTAAATGGTCTCTGTATCCAACCTTCATTTTCCTTGAAATCTCTCCATGGTGGGCTCCCCTCACTGAAGTGAAACTGTCTGTGAGCGAGATTTAGGAGAACACCGGGAAAGGCTCACTGGGGACCTCATCTTTGTTCTTCAATAATCCAAGTGACTGGATGAGTATCACTTGATTGGGCTCCCGTTTTCATTTGTAAAGTAGGGACACCACCTGTCCTCTGAACCTCAGCAGGTTTTTTTGGCGGGGGGACCTCTAGCATCACGGATCTGCAAGCCTTTTGAGACAGGACAAGAATTATAGAAGTACAGAGTCTCGTTATTGTTTTTAAAGATTTACTTTATTGTTTGAGAGGACGGAAAGAAAGAGGGAGAGAAGGGGGAGGGCCCAGAGCCGTCTCCGTTAGCTGTGACGTGGTTTTTCCCCACACAGGTGGATGTGGGGCTGCACAGGGAGGGCCTCCCGCATGGGAGGGGAGAACTTTTGCCCCCAAGCCATCCTGGCAGTTACCAGCTGTGTGGCAATGCAGCAAATGGATTGGCATGGGCCACGGCCAGGAGTCGAACCCTGGGCCTCGCGATTGAGAGGCAAGCGCTCAACCACTGAACTCTCCGAGCTTCCCTCTTTATTTCTTTTGAGTCTCTGGCTTTACAGCTATCCCAGTTTCCTTGTTTCTCATTCCTCCTTTATGGTTCCAAACTCCCACCGACCACAACATCCAAAAAACAAAGCATACCGTCCAATGACCCTCCTCCCTGACTTTTCTCAAACACCCTCTCACTGTCTCCTTTCCCGTTTCCACTTGGGATGAATTCATCTCTTTCTCCTCTGGCATCAGACAAACCCAATTTCAGATCTCCTCCATCTTCCCTGACCTCCCACAGCCCCTGTGCTTGGCTGCTCTGCAGCCTCTCTCGAGCGAGCCTTCTGCGGCCACCATCTGAATTCGTTGTGTTTGTTAACAAAACTGATCACTCTGGTTAATGTTTGATTGGAATGAAGTCACAAAAATGCAAAAAAAGTGTTCACGAAATAGGAATATGAAAATAAATTGAGCTGCTGCTAAAAAAAAACCAAACCAATAAAAATGAAGGCTTTTGAAAAATTCAATAAAGGAAATTTACCCTCACTGTCCCCAAAATTGATGCCACTATTGGATGAGCGAGGTGGAGTAAGATGACCATAAAAGCTTGAAAATAGAAAATAAAAATATTTAGACCACACCTGTTCAACCTGCAACTTGTGGGTCATACGCAACCCAGGACAGCTTGAATGTGGTCCAAACCAAATTTGTAAACTTTTTAAAACATTATGAGATTTTTTTTTAGCGCATCAGCTATCATTAGTACCAGTGTTTTTTATGTGTAGCCCAAGACAGTTCTTCTTCCAACGTGGCCCAGGGAAGCCAGAAGGCTGTGCACCCCTGCTTTAGACTCTGTATACATCCAGGTTACATCAGAAATAACTGTATAATTATCACTGAAATTCAAAGAAAAGCAACAGTTGGAAATCACAGGTGATTCCTAATGGGTGTGTTTTATAGAAATAAACAATGCACCATAACATCCATCAAGGAAGAGTGCTTAGAGCTACATTAAATAACAATAAACAAAAACAAAAGAGCAAACCACACATCCAGTTATACATTTGAAGCAAAACATGAAATTTACTGACACACATGTACCATTTTTTAAAAATAACTTACCTATTTTGAGAATATTTCAATGAACACTCTGACTACTGGCCTGACACTATTAAATAAGAAAGACCACGATGTCTTTGGAAGAAAGAAAATGCTGAATTTTTAAATCAAACTAGAAATTTTAAGGATCACTTAATGTTTCTGCTATTGACAGTGTTGCTCCTCTAGTATATTAAATCTAGAGAAAAGAATAAAACTGCCCCCATTTGATGATGGATATTAATTTCACCCATAATACTAAAGTTTAAAACAGGAGCAGTTAAACTGAAGAGTAAAATACAACTTTATGATTTTGTTGTTGTTGTTGCATTTCATGTATATATAAAAAGAACATAGCTTTCTCAACAAAACCGCATTTTAAGACATGCGTGCAGCAAGACTACGAATGTTTTCCCTTGTCTTTGGAAGCAAGTTCCCCACATGTGCAGATGTGAGATAACACAGCACGTCTGCGTCGTGAAAACCGCGTTTTAAAAGTCAATTTGCCTTCAATGCGGCTGTAGCAAAAGCCAGCGTTCTTAATCAAAACAGCAAATGAGGAGAGCCATGTTTTCAAGGCATTGGCAGACGTCATACTTCATAACGAGCCACTGGGCTGGGTGGGCCATGGACCAGCCCTCATGATTAAATAGAGATGCACTTGACCTTTGACTGAGCGACATCTCCGCGGCAACGGGATAGAAAAAGACCCCGAAGAGGGACAAGGTTCTGAATATGGGGACGAACCACAGCACTTCACTGCACTGATCGTAGCCATGTGCTCAGACATTTGAAAGAAGCTTTTTAGCAGCCTGGGTAAAAACATGGCCATGGGCTCTTCAGCAGGGAAACTGAAGTTAAGCAGCCTTCAGTGGGAGTATCTGCTACTAAGGGCATCCCAAAATTCACGCAAGATTTGAATTTTGCGTCATTTGGGCAGTAGTGTTGCCAACTGAAAAAAAAGACAGCGTGACAGCTGACAGTTCAGGGTTATTAAAAAATGGAAGCGCTACACGAAAGAACAATGCATTTTCATTGTTGAGCAATGAAAATGTACAATTTTTAATTATAAACCTGTGTTTTCTATCAAAATTACTTCTTGCGTGAATTTTGGGACGCCCTTTACAACTGGCTGAGACTTCGCACACATGTCTCAAGACACTTGGATACGTCTGCTCGTCTGAGATGTGTGAGGTCCGGCCTGTGCGAGAAGCCGGCTGCGAGGACTTGGGGGAGGAACCCGGGGCCAATACGGCAGGTGATCGGCAAGCGTCAGCGTGCTGCCTGCCCTCCCAGGGAACTTCACGCTCTCCTCACCTTCTGGCCACAACTACCCAGACCTGTGTGGCCCCAGCCCAGCCAACACGCCCCTTCTTCATGGCCTTTGGCAACCACGCCCCCTTCTTACCTGTATGTAGCTTCTTGTTTCTTACACAAAGGGCTCTCTCCCTGGCGAGACCAACCTGTAGATTGCTTTTCCCCTGTAACTCGCAGAGTGGGTGCTAAGTGATGTTTGCTGAATTCGACACGTGAAGTGAATGTGACAGCTTCTGATCTGTGCTGTCGGATGGTGGCTGAAGGTATCAGTCACTGAGACTGTTTATAAATTTCACACAACAGCTGCTTCAAGATACCTGTGAGTTTTAGTGCCCACACGGTGTCACATTGTAAGATTGCTTCTATACGTCACAGAAGGAAAAAGGAGTTGCCTGATGCAATGACTCTCAAACCCTACATGGAAAAACTATGCAGGGTGGCCTCCTTATCCTTATTTACAAATAGTTTTGTCATTAATGATTCGCCCGGCATCACATTTCCAGACTGGTTGTGTGGCTCAGAGGTGACAGGAGCTCCGAGGGGGTCTGGTATTCAAGCAGCCCTCTGGGTCCACAGGAAAAGCTAATCAGGTTTATTGTTCTAAAGGGTGTCCCAAAATTCACGCAAGATTTGAATTTTGCGTCATTTGTGCGGTAAAGTGTTGCCAACAACAAAAAAAAGACAGCGTGACAGCTGACAGTTCAGGGTTATTAAAAATGGAGCCACTATATGAAAGAACAACACGTTTTCATTGTTGAGCAATGAAAATTTACAATTTTTAATTATAAACCTGTGTTTTCTATCAAAATTACTTCTTGCGTGAATTTTGAGACACCCTTTATGATTTATGATCCCTTCATTCTGAAATGTTTCACCCCCAAAATAAGAGAGACATCAATGATTACTTATGGATTGCCTGGAAATATTTAGCGATATTTTTGAAAAAGGATTAAAATGATCTAGAAGTACACGAGCCTCTAGAGATTCACAGCTTTTATCTCATACGGTTTTCTAAAAACTTGTAAGAAAGTTAAGATGTATGAATCGTCTCAATTTTTACACAACACAAACTAAGGCCACGAGGGCTTAGATTTTAACCAAAGTCACACGTTTAACTCAGTGTCACAGCCAGGCTCATGGCACAGTCAGTGATTTCTAATGTGGAGAAAAAGAAGAAACATCACACCCAAGTTAAAGTTTCTCACTCCTTTTTTCTCTCCTAAAAGACTTATTTTATTGTTTGAGAGAAGGTGAGAGACAGAGAGGAGGGGGAGGGTCCAGAGCCGTCTCCATAGTTGCACATCATTAGCTGTGATGTGGTTTTGTTCCACACAGGTGGACGTGGGGCTGTGTGGGGCAGGAACTGAACCGGGGGCCTCCCGCATGAGAGGTGAGAACCTTCATTGCCATCCCAGCGGTGACCAGTTGTGCTGTAGTTCAGCATGTGGGTTTGCAGGGGTCGGGGTGGGGATTCGATCCCCAGACCTCGTGATTGAGAGGCACAAATGCTCACCCTGCAGAGCTATCCCAGCCTCCCCTCCCTCTCACACCTTTTTACTCTTTAGGAACTTTACCTGATACTTAGAAAATGGAAATGGATAATATCTGTCCAACATGAAAGTCATATTCCAGGAACGTTCTTTCTTTCAATCATTCCTTCAATTATGCAACAAATGCAATTAGGTGCCCATAAGGCTGACTGTAAACAGAAGTATTTGCTGTTCCGACAGTTGGTGGCTCCTTAACCACCCCATGCCCAGGAATTCCATGGGGCGGGACAGAGTGATGGAAAGACCATGAGCAATGACATGGCTTTCAGAAAGATACGAACAACAGCCCACTGAGGTGGAAAAGCTCCCCTTAGTCCTCCCTCTCCGTAATCTAATGTAGCTTGATGTTTCCTCCAAGTCACTCCTAGTGTTACACAGAGTATTTACTGGTTATTTATTTAGTGCCCACCCAACCCCCTGGCCTGGGCCATGAGCTTTACAAGCCTACAGACTTTGCTTCTGCTGCGTTCCTACATCATGGGCACAGGGGATGGCATTTCGCACGTATTACGTGCTCGGGATATACGCAGGCATCTTTACGTGATTCCAGTAAGTGACCTCCCTGTCATTCGCCCCTCATTCGCCTCCACAAAACAACAGATTTATGTCCACTGGTGGGAGACTGACTGCATCTTACATCACGACCGTGCAGAGCTGACTTCTGTTCCCCTGAAGATTCCTTCAATTATGAGCTTACAGCTTAAGTAGCCAACAGGAAGAAAAGAAAATCCACAAAATCTAATCGTGGGATTTCAAGAAATGTGTGGATTTCCCCCCTAACGTGAACACTGGGTTGGGTTTCCTGTGTTGAGAACATCCACTTCAAAACCTCCAGAAACGAATAAATGTAGGCAACGCACCACTATGGGGAATAATAAAAGCAACATGTGTAATAGCTTTGGTTAATTTTCCTGAGATCTTAACAGTTAACCCAGAAAAATAATCAAGCCAGTAGACTCATTTAAGGAAACAGAAGTGCTTATTTGTTTTGCCTTTTTAACACCTCACTTTAAACTAAGGCATAATAAACAGATATAAAGAAGGTGAGACCCTGCTTGTTGCTATAGAAACACCAGGGGGCGCTAATAAACAGATATAAAGAAGGTGAGACCCCGCTTGTTGCTACAGAAACACCAGGGGGCGCTAATAAATAGATATAAAGAAGGTGAGACCCCGCTTGTTGCTATAGAAACACCAGGGGGCGCTAATAAACAGATATAAAGAAGGTGAGACCCCGCTTGTTGCTACAGAAACACCAGGGGGCGCTGCTGAATGAGCATTTGTTGGCCCAGCAAACATGCAGATTGATGGCACCAGCCTTCTCTGTAGTTGATCCGTGAGCTCCAGAAAGTGCAATAACACGAGAGTGCAATCTCGTGCTACAGACACGCATGACACGTGGTGGCGGGGGCCGTGTGGAGCCTTTGTCCTGTGGGCCGCCCCCAATTACAGCTTAAAGGGGCGCTGGGAGCAGTTTCAGGTTTAAGCCTTTAAGGTACAACAGTGAACCCGTTAGGAAGCAACGACCGTGCCGTGGCAGAGGGCACGCGAGGTGCACTCGGGGCAGATGGAAGGATGCCTCTGTTAGAGTGAAGGTGACAACTCACTGAATGGCTGTCTTGCCCTCTGCACCTCGTGGCCGACTGAACGTGCCCAGAATCGCGAGGCTGCTGGGAGAACCGCGGTCCTTGCCGCCTGCCTGTGACGCTTCTCTCCACAAACTCATTCCCGTTTGCATCTAAACCGACACGATACACCAACATTTGTTTGCTTACAAACATTCTGAAGTTGTTGTACTTGACACAGTAAGTCCAACCCAGTGTTAGCCTTAGGGGAAAATGCACACATTTGTCTAAATTCCACTATTATAGTTTGTGGTGGGCTTCCCCCACCTCCCCAGCTGTTTGCTTCGTAAGCTTTAAATGAATAAAGAAAGAAATCGGCAACAGAATAGCAGAAATCAACTCTGCAAGCTAGTGATCTAAGACTGTGGCCTGTGAGGAACCGGGCTTCACAGCAGGAGGTGAGCTGTGGGTGAGGGAAGCTTCATCTGTACTTACAGCCGCTCCCATTGCTCACATGACTGTCTGAGCTCCACCTCCTGTCAGATCAGCGGTGGCATTAGATTCTCATGGGAGCGGGAACCCTGTTGTGAGCTGCTCATGGGAGGGATCTAGGTTGTGGCTCCTTATGAGACTCTAAGGCCTGATGATCTGAGTGAGGTAGAGCTGCGTGGGGCGGGAACCAAACCGGGGGCCTCCCGCATGGGAGGTGAGAACCTTCACCACCATCCCAGAGGCGACCAGCTGAGCTGCAGGTCAGCACGTGGGTTTGCATGGACTGGGGCTGGGAATCGAACCCGGACCGTGTGATTTCGAGGCAAGCGCTCAACCGCTGAGCTACCCCAGCCTCCCCCTGCAGATGTCATTTTATGGAGGGGACACTCAGTGGGGACACTGACAGAAGGGTCTGCAAGTAGCAGCTTTGTCACCTGTGTCACAGGGGACCGTCTCTGCTCAGAACGCTTGCTCCCCGCACTCAGGACCCACCGGGAGGTGGGTCAGCCAGTGTCTAAGCGACAAGAGGGCCCTGCTCACTTCTGCTCCTTACCGTTGCGTTCACTCTGAACACACGATTTCGGCTGTGACCACTGCCTGCTAGACACAGACGGAAACAGACGTTGTCACCCGGCAGCATGGAATAACAATGGAACCGCCAGACATGAGTTCCGCCCCCGGCTCTGGCCCCAGGGATGTTAGATGGAAGAGACGTGGACGGCGTAAAGCCGTTCCCTCATCACCCCTCTGCCCCGGGGGTGGAATTCACTCACTCATGGCATCCGCAAGCCGAGCATGTGGGTGCACATGACAAGTGTGTGACGTGATAACCAGCCCCCGGGTCACAGTGCTGCCTGCTGACCTGAGCAACTCACATCCCCGAACCCCCTGCACACACCTGGGTCCTCCAGCTGTGACCAGGCTGAGCTGTGACACACGGCCTCTCAGGCATGTGACGTCCTGTGAGCGGCAGGCCGGTCACGACAGGTGGGCAGTATGTGAGGGGGGGGACCCCAAACCCCAGAACGGATCTAAGGTGACCAGATGTCCCGCTTTTGGCGGGACAGTCCCGATTTTTAACAATTTGTCCCGCATCCTGTGGCGTTTTAAAAAAGTCCCGATTTTTGGAAAGAATGCACGACAAGCGAGGGACCGGCGGGAGATAGACCCAATTTTTAATCAAGAACCCTCTCCCCCCGGGTCAATGGTGTCCCGCTTTACCAATGTTAAAATCTGGTCACCTTATTCTAGAAAGTCATGTGTTTACTCTGACAGGTTAAACGTCAGTCGCCTGTAAAGGACTCTCTGTTGGATGCGACACACCTGTTGAGATGCTGTTCCCACGGCTCAGAACACGGTTTGAACTTGCCGATGGTGGTGCCTTTCAGGGCTTCTGCTGTTTTTCATTTCACCTCCTCCACATCGGCAAAACCTTTCCCTCTGAGGACTTTTTTCAGTAAGAAGTTAGTCATGGTGGGTGGGGTGGTGGGGCCCGGGGGTCATGCTGGTTTTGGGTCCAAAACGGCTGAACACTCAGTGCAGTGAGGGTGGGTACGCTGTCAGGCTGCACGCTGTCTGTGTCAATCACCGTCATGAAATGGGCCAACGCTAAGGTGACCAGATTTTAACATTGGTAAAGCGGGACACCATTGACCGGGGTGGGGAGGCGGTTCTTGATTAAAAATTGGGTCTGTCTCCCGCCGTTCCCTAGCTGGTCGTGCATTCTTTCCAAAAATCGGGACTTTTTTAAAACGCCGCGGGACACAGGACAAATTGTTAGAAATCGGGACTGTCCTGCCAAAAGCGGGACG
This sequence comes from Craseonycteris thonglongyai, assembly GCA_004027555.1. Taxonomy (NCBI): domain Eukaryota; kingdom Metazoa; phylum Chordata; class Mammalia; order Chiroptera; family Craseonycteridae; genus Craseonycteris; species Craseonycteris thonglongyai. Next base: position 11,390 of record PVKE010007426.1, on the reverse strand, counting down.
TCTGGTCACCTTAGCCAACGCGTTGGAACAGTCTCCACAGAACCATCACCTCGGCTGCACGCAGCCTCTCACAACCACACCAGCGGGTCCGCGGATGCAGATGGGATCCCAGACCCTCACCCAGCAGGCTTGTCCCCCAGAAGGTCATTCTGGTTTGTTTTTTTTGCAGGGGGTCCCCCCTCATTTGGGTATCAGAGAATCCAAACGTCTTTCAGGGCGATACGCACTTAACGGAAGGCCCTCCTCGTCGACCGGGATGGGACCCCCCACAGCTGCTTCTCTGCGTCTCTTAGGAAACCTTCCTGATGTCCTTGTCATCCGATGCCGGCCGCCCATCGGCCCGCGCAATTCACGTTGCCTGCAGCTCTCAGGACACGTCCCAGCTGCGAGAACGAACGTCTCCCCGGTGTCTCCAACCCTTTACAATGGCCTCGCAATCCCATCTGTGCTCGTGCTATTTGGTATTTACTTCCTTCCGTAGCCAACTCACGTCTCTTCAGACGCTGCCAGGGGGAAGCCATGAATATCCGGGTCATCTGTATGGAAACGGTCGGGGACCCCGTGTGGCTTCTCACTGTGCTGACTCCGGGGCCATTTCATTGCCAAGTGACCCCGATGCAGGAAAGACAAAGTGAGAGGAAAGCCCAGAAAATCAAGGTAATTAGGTTTCGATGAGGCTCTGAGCCTTAAGTAAATCACACCATTGAAGTACAGAGTCCACATCTGAATTATTTATGTCGCCTTTTGGAACACTCATCTCCTTAGTCACCTCTTTGCTCAATGAGGAAGAAAACCAGCCATTACTTTTAATAGAAGAATAAGAAGCACTTTAGTTTATGACGATCAGCAGGCGGGTAACTCAGGTGAGGACCCCCAGCCTCACCCCTAGGAACTCTGATTTGGCAGGTGGAGGGGGCCAGGGCCTTTTAAATATAAAACACACAAACAAATATCTATCAATACGGAGATAGATAGACCAGGGGTACCAAAAATGAAAAAAGTCTATACATCTTAAGAGCTGTTATCTATGGATGACTTTGCAAAGTTGAATTGAATTCCAGTAGCAACGTGTAGTGTGATGTTCGCTCAAAGTTGGCATTTGTCAAACGATACCGGCGTCACCATGTGACCGGCAGGGCAGCAGAGAAAGTGGCGGAAGCACGGCTGTCGTTCCAGGAGCGCCAGACCATTTGCAAGTGCTGTCTGAAATTCGAGAACATTATGGAAATACAATAATGGAGGCGTGAGTGTGCAACAGAACCTCCAACACCCTTCAACCGCTCGCATGCGTAATAAGCGTGAGGGGCACGGTCAGTGGAATCGGCAGGAGCAGCGATACAAGTGGACACTGTAGTCAGCGTGGCTCAGGCAGGAGTTCGCTGTCATCAGAAGTGTCTGGATGCTGATGTCACCATCTTGAGCCCCTCTCGTCTCGGCGGACGTCCCACGCGACTCTTATTCCTCTTTTGTGATCGGTATCCACTGAGTATTTCAATTTGAACACAGTTTCTTTCCTTTCTTAAAATGTGTAGACCCTTTTCTTGGCCCCCTCTGTCCATGAATGTAAAACGCTTAGCGTTGGCTGACGATCTGGGGGCCACACAGTGGGGTTTCCCATGCGGGGGTGGCTGTCCCCCCGATCGGAAGAAAGCCCCTTTGACAGCCTCTGTGCGTCATCAAAATGTAAATCTGGGTCGAATAAAGTCAGTTTGATTCTGATGTTCACCAAAAGACCCTCGGTGCTCATTTGGCTTCTTCCAACCACCGAGGAGAATGGCTGACAAGTCACAAATATGAACCCAGGGCCCTGACCTTCAGACGAGCGGGAAGGGAACACAGTCACCAAGTAGGACAAGTGACTGGGGAAGCCGGGATGGCTCAGCGGGTTCAGTGCTCGCTTTGCAGCCCTGGGGTCCGAGGATTGAGTCCTGGCCCTGGCCCGTGAGGACCTACATGCTGAACTGGGGTGAGCTTCCCATGTGGGAGCCCCCAGCCCAGTTCCTGCCCTGCATGGCCCCCGCCCACCTGTATGGAAGGAAACCATGTAGAAAACGGATGACATACAACTATGGAGACGGCTCTGGACCCTCCCTCTTCTCTCTGTCTCTCTCTGTCTCTGTCTCTCTATCTCTGTTAAAAACAATAATAATAATACAATAAATCTTTAAAAACAAAGGCAGGTGGCCCTGTGGACCATTGGATCACATGTGTCCCAAAGAGCATGTTAGAGGACAAGCCTTCTGCTTGTAAACCATGTTATAATCATGTCGTCACAGAATCGGTTAATAGCCAAGAGAGTCGGTCACGCCGAGTCTATCCCGTCACCCTTATCAAAAACACGAACACAGTCCTTCGCTCGCAGGCTTATGAAAATTAAGTGACAAAGGCTTTCAGGCTCTGGCAGCCTGAGGCATCTATTACTTGGGTCGGGAAGAATTTGTAGCTACTTTGTAACAATTGGAAACGTATTTTAAACATATACAGTTTTGTGATGCACAATTGGGGGGGAAAAAAAAGGTCTTTGAATGCTCCAGTTATCAGACTATAGAAGAAAACGTCAGGAACGATTGCTTCAGAAGCACCGAGAGAAGTCCTGCATCACAAATATGAATACGAATGGGTGCGACGTTGGAAAGCAATCGGACAAATTTCTATCAACTGCCCTCAAGGGTTTATATACAAAGTGCTTCACTGAGGCATCACGTACGAAAGGAAACGGCTACAAAGAAGGCCGACAGTGTTCTCCCCAGAAACCTCTGTGAAGAACACGGGTCACCTGAACCCCGTGGGGTCTCACTGGGACCCCAGTTCCCAAGCTCCCCCTGCAGGGTGTCCACTGCAGCAGGACTGAGGGGAGCCGGGAATGTGATGCAGGTTCCCAGGCAGAGCTGAGGCTGGGGGTCTGTGTGATGGAGGTTCCCCTGGGGGACCTGTCACAGGTCCTGAGAGGCAGCCATTGCCGCCGTGTGGGGGTTGGGAGGCGCTGGACGGAGGTCACCCCTTCACGGGAACTGCACCCTGAACTGCAGTGGGCGGATGGGGGCGGCTGCCGGGCACCCAGCACACGGGCACCCTCTCCAGTGGGCATCTGTCATGTTTTACCTGCACCTGTCGTATTTTAAAGGACACTGCTGTCTACTGGAAAGAAAGAGGAAGAGTTCAAGGCTGCTCAAGTTTAATGGCTTATAGAACCCACACCAGCGTGCTGGACCAGGGATGTCACTGCAGTAAAACAAAATCTAAAACATGGGGAGTCCCACCTCCAGCTGCTCACAGGTCCTCGTCTACACTGAAGCGTCAGCCCCTTGTCTACACTGTAGGGTCAGGTCCTCTCAGCTCCTCGTCTACACTGTAGCATCAGCCCCTCATCTACACAGTAGTGTCAGCCCCTCGTCTACACTGTAGCATCAACCCCTCGTCTACACTGTAGCGTCAGCCCCTCGTCTACACTGTAGCGTCAGCTCCTCGTCTACACTGTAGCATCAGCTCCTCTCAGCTCCTCGTCTACACTGTAGCATCAGCTCCTCTCAGCTCCTCATCTACACTGTAGCGTCAGCCCCTCGTCTACGCTGTAGCATCAGCTCCTTGTCTACACTGCAGTGTTATGGTGCCTGAACAGGCTCTGAATGAGGGGGATAGACCTGAAAAGCGAAGTGTTTCTTGGAGAGCGGCCACGGGCAGCACTCACTACAGCAGGGACTCTCCGTCGGCACCGGGAGCCGATGGAAATGCGGCAGGAGATCACCGGCCGTTTCTGTTTCGGTGGACGTGCTGGGGACGGCAGCTGACGTTCACACAGGGCTCGGAAGCGGAAATAAAATCGTCTCATGTGGTTGGGTTGTTGAGCATTTCCTCAAAGGGGAAGCCGACAACTGGTAGGGAGTTTCATTGCACCGAATCCACATTTTCAATAAAAACAAACTCCCTCCATTTTCCTGATTGTGGCTTAGGCTACAACTGTTTTGGCAGATGAACCTGTGGTGTTCATTGCATCGAGCTCAAGAGTTTAAAACGTTCCTTTATGCTGAAATAGCAGATTGCTAAGAGGACACTCAAAGGAAGAATAAAATCTATTTACCAAGAAGTCTTTTACACACGAGGGCTGCCTGGAGAGCATCCAGCTTTGGAATCAGTCTCGTTACATTGACAATGACTGGATGGTTTTCTAAACAAGTTTTTTGTTTTTGTTTTCTTTTAAGGTTTTCTTTTTATTGTTTTTGACAGAGAGAAAGAGATACAGAGACAGAGAGAGAACTGAACTGGGGGAACTCCCCAGTTCAGCATATGGGTCCTCACGGGCCAGGGCCAGGATTCGATCCTCGGTCCCCGGTGCTGCAAAGTGAGCACCCAACCCACTGAACCATCCCGGCTTCCCCTAGATGGTTTTCTAGATGGTCCTCATATCTTCCACATAAGATAAAAATAGAGCAAATAAAATAATTCTGTAGCGTGATAAACACAAAGCTTACAAAACTGCTTCTACAGACACGCTGCAATCTGTTATAGTTTACATTAATACTATTAGAATGCCATATTTATTAAAGTTCTAGGGGGAAGCTGGGATAGCTCAGCAGGTTAAGTGCTTGCTTTGCAGCCCCGGGGACTGAGGATCGAATCCTGGCCCCGACCCGTGTGGACCCATGTGCTGAACTGGGGTGAGCTTCCCATGTGGGAGGCCCCCAGCCCGGTTCCCGCCCTGCACGGCCCCTGCCCACCTGTGTGGAATGAAACCGTGTTGAAAACTCATGACATACAACTATGGAGACGGCTCTGGGCCCTCCTCCTTCTCTCTGTCTCTCTCTATTAAAAACAATAAAATACTTTTTTTTAAGTTCTAGAATAAGATTAATACTCTAGTAGTTAATGGTCTATTTTGTGTTAATATTATTAAAATGTGACATTTTATTAAAAACTTATGATGAACCAACATTATACAACTGATTTTGTTGGGGGGGAAATGAAGTTACGATTTGGTGGAAGTGTGAAAAAAATTTAAAAAGTATTTCGATCTCTGCAGACATTGAACGTCCTCCAGACGGGGAAGGGCTTTCAGAAAATGACTTCCATAGGGACAAACTTCGAGAATTCAGATATGGCGGGTTCTCCCTCCCCCACCCATTTAAAACTATTACGAGTTTAGTGTGGTTTCTTAGCAGATTGCCGCGTGCTCACTCACATTAAAAGTGAGATCTCTTGCACGTTCGGTGTTTATAAAGCAAGACCGACAGAACATCTCATGAAACGTGCAGTGCTGTGCCTTTGCTTCAGAGAATCCTGTGTGTGCCTCAGAAGGATGACAAGATGCGACAGCGAACACGTGAGACGTGTCTGAGCAATTACAAAGCGGGCGCTGGGGTGTGAAACACCCATAAATGCACACGAGTCAGGAACGGGCACAAAGTCCTCATTTATACTCAGGTCACACATTCCATTCCAAGCTTTTCTCACAATTATCAAGAAAACAAACATTTGGTTGATGAAATAATTCACGATGCCCAGAAAGTTGTTGTTGTTAATTCTGCAGATGAAACACAACCATCCCTGACACCAAGATGAAAAAAAGGGCCCCAGGAGCACCCCTCCCCCGCCTCCGTGGGCGAGAACAGCGGCTCCGGGCTGTGGGTCACGCACCTCCCGTCTGGGCTGCGACCAGGAAACTTGGCACCTCCATCGAGTCATCAGTGTGGGGGAGGCTGGGGTAGCTCAGCAGGTTGAGCCCCTGCCTTGCAATAGTGAGGTCCAGGGTTCAATTCCTGGCCCCGGTCCGTGCAGAAACAATGAAATAAATCTAAAAAGCAAAGAGCTGCCAAACCCGGCAGGCAGGACGTGAAGAGTACCTGCACAGGAGAGAAATCTGGTATTTTAAACCCACGTCACAACCCCGTTGGATTCAAAAACAGAAATCCACAGACTTAAAATGCTGGCTTCCGGCCAAGACCACAGGCGCCCAGTGTTAACGGTTCCTAGCACCCGGGACCCTGTTGACATTATAAACAGACCTTCCCTACACACGCCCATGGTTCTGGGGCCAGCGCCGCGCACAATAGGCCCGCAGGTACGGCCAGCTAGCTGCCAGGACGACAGCCCCATCACGGGACAGGGAGTTGCAGTGTCGTGCAGACACAGGTCACAGAAACAAATGGAGGCCTTAACGTGAGCGCCACATAGTCAGCTGGGGTGTGTGAGGCCTGGCAGGTGATTTAAGGGGCGTGGAGCCTGGATGGTCAAAGATTATGACAAGGAAACCTGGACAGCAGCCTCCTGAGCCAACCAGCCCGAGATGCTGCTGCTGCTGCTGCTGCTGCTCGGGAACGAAGAGTCTAGAAAACCACAAGCGCTGAGGGTTCCTGGGGTGTTAGAGCCCTCATGCCCCTGGCCAGCAGCCACTGATGTGTGCACACACACATGCACACTCACACTCACTCGTGCACACACACACACACAACTGTGCATATGCACACGCATACACTCACATGCACAAATGTTCACATGCACACACGCATGCACTCACATTCGTGCACACCCCCACATGCAACTGTGCATACGCACATGCATACACTCACATGCACAAATGTTCACATGCACGCACACACTCGTGTGTACACACTCATTTATGTAAAGATGAGCACACATACATGCACTTACACGTGTGTGCACACACACAACTTGCACAGTAGTGCATACATTCACTCATGCATGTGCATACACTCACACACACAAACATTCGCAGGTGAGCACACACTCATACATACACGTGTATACACATGCACACACAAATTCACACATACATGCACACACATGTGGGCATACACTCACATGCACACTCACACAGTTGTGCACACTCACACACACATTCATGTGCAGACACACATGTGCACACATTTGTGCACACATGTGCACACAGTTGTGCAAGGCACACGCGCGCACACACCTGTGTGTACACTCACACAAATGTTCACACATGGTCACACTCATATGTACACATGTGCACACACATTTACACGCACATACATGCACACCCACGTGGGCATACACTCACACACACACACTTATTCACATACATGTACAGGCACGCACACATAGGACCTCGAGTTTCCTGTCAGGCCACCCCTGCCCACCTGTGCTTAGGGACCGTGTGCCCCGCTGACCACAGGCATGATGGGCACACAGCACAGATGTGTGGGGCCGTCCCAGGCAGTGTGGGCACGGCTGCTCCCGGCTGCTTCCCCACACGTGGCTGTGAGGAGAACGCAAGGCCCGGCTCATTCTCATCTTCACTCGCTCACTGCCTCTGCTCCTTAACATTTTACATTCATCAGACATCACTCTCTGAGCTGAACAGCCTTCCACAGCAAGGACCCTGCCTGACCATCCTTTTTTATCTTTAAGATTTATTGTTTGAGAAAAGGTGAGAGAGAGAGAAGGGGGAGGGCCCAGAGCCGTCTCCATAGTTGCACGTCATTAGCTGTGACGTGGTTTCATTCCACACAGGTAGATGTGGGGCCATGCGGGGCAGGAATGGAACCGGGGCTCCCACATGGGAGGCAAGAACCTTTGCTGCCACCTGGTGGTTACTGGTCGCACTGCAGTTCAGCACATGGGGCTGCATGGACCGGGGCCGCGATTCGATCCCCAGACCTCGTGATTGCGAGGCAAGCGCCTAACTGCTGAGCTATCCCAGCATCCCCATGTCTGTCCATTCTCATACAGTCTTTCAGTTCCAGCCCAGCACAAAACATCAAATAGCCGCTCAATGTATATATTCTCTACTGGATTCTTTTCCTTCCCCCAAACAGAACCTTTACAAAACAGTGAAGCAGAGAAAACACACACACACACATTTAGGCTGTGACTTGGATAGTTATACAGAGATCTTAAAAATCCTATTGAGTCAACACAGTCCCTCAATTACTAAAACCATGTCTTGTTTTTAACCCCAACCAAGGACACAGACTCCGCTATGCATTGTTGAACGCTGGACTTGACGGACGTGTCAAAAGAAACTTACAGGCAAACTGGAGCTTAGCTTCCCGGCTGACCACGGTGCCAAGCGCATTGGTGGCAAAACACTGGTAACTTCCCGCGTCGCGATCCCGGTCGGGGTTAAAAACCACCAGGTTTCCTCCGCTCAGTTTGTACCGATGTTCCAGGCTCAGGTTAATGTTGCTTCCGTTCAGCTGCCATCTGTAAAAAATGTCAAGCAGGTTTCCCCTCTTAGTGTATTTTATTGTTATTTAGTCTACATTATAAAACCCATCGCACATATCAGCTCGCCAACAAAGGGAACGCCGCGCTCTGGTGTTCAATTGCTACAGAACGGGAGATCGAAGGGGCCCCCATTATGGCTCAGAAACCAGGTGTGGAAGCCGATGGAGCAGCTTCTAGGACTCACAGGCTTCCCCAGGTTCTCGGAAGGGGTGAGAAGAACTGAGTCTGCTCGTGAGGGGGAACCAGGCTAGATCTGTGCAGGCCGGGACCATAGAAAGCTGAGGTCATTGCCACACACTCTGCAGGCTGCTCTCACGCTGCCCGTGAAGGGGAAATGTGCACCTTCCTTTGATTTATCCGGGCTGACGGAGCACATTTACTACATTAATTGGGTAGGTTCTCATTCCCTCACTCCAATCTGTCCCCGGCAGCCTTCTCCTCAGCTCTACACCATTTACTAAATGCTACACTGCAGTTAAAGGCCCCAAATGTCCCCTGGGGTGCTGGGAACAGAAAAGGCACTAACCCCACAGCCACACTGATCCTTGTGAAGCTGAAAGCCAGGAAGGAGCCAAGTCGTTACAAAGGAGTTTGTTTTTTTTTAAACCGGGAAAAGCAGAAGGTTCTACACCAGGTAGAGTTCACCTTTAAAAACTCACTCGAGTCCAACAACCCCCAGGTCACGCTTCCGGGACTTGCCAGAAGACGCAATTCTTCTGATAAAATCACACCGCAGGGTGTTCTGTAAGCGTTACGACAATCGCCTACATTGCTCTTTAGCATAATTTTCAGGAGCTGGTTGATATAAAGCCCGCTTTGTCGATAGGGATTTCAGTAACACACTGAGTGAGTGATCACTACCCCAGACGGGGGCTGCCCAGAAGGTTCCCAGCCACGTATTATAACAAGAAAAACAGAGGCATCTGTGGCTGGGTTGTTTCTCTGGGAGGCCCTCGTACGAGTCACTTGTCTAGAACAAAAGCAGAGCCCATTTATTCTAGTGCAGAATTCTTCAATCATGTCATTACCCATCTCAAATTGTTGCATTAATATATAACCTATTCAGGGGAAGCCGGGAGGGTTCAGCGGGTAAAGTGCTCACTTTGCAGCCCCAGGGAACAAGGATCAAATTCCAGCCCCAGCCCATGTGGACCTACATGCTAAACTGGGGTGTGCGGCCCATGTGGGAGGCCCCCAGTTTGGTTCTTGCCCCCTGGTTTGGCCCCTGGCTCAAGGGGGTGTGCCTCCCATTCAGGAGACCCCCAGCCTGGTTCCCACCCTGTGTGGCCCCCCACCCACCTGCATAGAATGAAACCATGTTGACAACTGTGGAGACGGCTCTGGGCCCTCCCCCTTCTCTCTGTCTCTGTCAAAAACAATAAAATAAATCTTAAAAACCTATATAACGTATTTAACCTGGACATGTGATATACCATGAAAACATATAAAGAGGTGAAATGTGAACATTATCACAGCAAATATGCAGAAACTTAAATGGAATATTACACAGCTGTGAAAATTGTCTGAACTTTGGTTGACAGTCTCACAAACTATGATTAATAAAAGTTTAAATTAGGGGAAGCCGGAATGGCTCAGCGGGTTAAGTGCTCGAATCTCGGAGCCCAAGGATTGAATCCCGGCCCTGACCCATGTGAACCCATATGCTGAACTGGGGTGTGGCCCCCAGTTCAGTTCTTGCCAGGGCCTATGCGGGAGGCTCCCGGCCCAGTTCCTGCCCTGGGCAGCCCCGTGCCCACCTCTGGAGTGAAACTATATGGAAAACTAATGCTGTCAACTATGGAGACTGCTCTGGGCCCTCCCCCTTCTGGCTCTCTCTCTCAATATGAAATTTGATAGCATATCTGTAAATTTTACAACACCGAAAGCCATATGAGGACTATTCTAAACATATTTCTAATGTGCTGAAATGAGAAACCTCAACTGAAGGTATTTTGAAGCTCTTGTGGAGAGAGAGCAGGATGTGTCTAGAGGCAAACACTGGGAAATTTAGCTTTTTTGGCTTTATTTCTTAAACTGAGCAATTGTTACAGGAATGTTCATCATTCCTACATGCCTGTATCAGGCTCTATATCTAAAAAAAATACACAATAAAATTTTAATGATAGAAATTTAGGAAATAAATACATTCATAAGTTTAGTCCCTACGGCTCAAAGAAATATTTTATCATTTGCTCATTTTTTAAATCAAGACATTCTTGATTTTTCTTTCTTGATACACATAGAAGTCTCCCAGGTCTGAAGCCACAGTTCCTGAGAGACCACAATAAAATTAAAAGGATAACCGAAGGCTCTTTCCTCTTGAAACTAAAAAGAACACAATTAGAAATAAATAGAAAGAGGTGTGCCCTCCTCCTCATCTGTGGCAGGTTCTGTTATTGGATTTTGCTTCATTTTGTTTGTAGACTAGCATTCTTATGACCCTTCCCAGGGCAAGGCCACACTGGCATGAGCGTTTTGGGTCACTGTCTCCTGCTTTAACTTTAATTCTGCCTGTACAATTTGAAGTCAAACCAGAAGCACATATTAACCCTCTCTCATCTTATTCCTCCCCAAATCCTAGAACTGCAGAAACGCAAAAGGAAATAAAATTAAGATAAATGATCCATCCACATTTCATGCAAACATACTGTAATCTTGATGCACAGTGTGATCGGATGAATGATGTCATCAACACCTCACCACCTGCATCATCACCACCATCATCACCACCTGCATCATCACCACCATCACCACCATCATCACCATCACCATCACCACCACCACCATCATCACCTGCATCATCACCACCACCACCACCACCACCACCACCACCACCACCACCATCATCACCATCACCATCACCACCATCATCACCACCATCATCATCATCATCACCATCATCATCATCATTATCATCATCATCATCATCATCACCATCATCTTCACCATCACCATCAGCACCATCACCATCATCATCACCATCATCACCATCATCATCATTACCATCATCATCTTCGCCATCACCATCATCACCATCACCACCACCACCACCACCACCGCCACCATCACCATCATCACCACCACCATCATCACCATCATCACAACCACTATCACCATCACCACCACCATCATCACCACCATCATCATCACCATCATCATCACCATCGTCACCATCACCATCA
>PVKE010007425.1:12890-50868 GCA_004027555.1 Craseonycteris thonglongyai | reverse complement strand
CTCAGGTAACCACCAAACTATTGAGTGTGTCTATAAGGCTGGTGCCCTCTCCCACCTCCCCTCCCCACGCTCCCTACCCCCCTCCTCCCTTTCCCTCAGGTGATCACCAAGCTATTGAGTGTGTCCATAGGTCTCTGTGTCTTTGTAACTTTCAGTTTTATATTCCACCTATAAGTGAGGTCATTTATTTCCTGATTCTTTCAGTCTGACTGACTTATTTCACTTAATAAGATGGTCTCTAGGTCCATGCATGTTGTCACAAATGACTGTATTTCATCATTTCTTATCGCTGAGTAGTATTCCATTGTGTAAGTGTACCACATCTTCTTTATCCAGTCGTCTATCGAAGGGCATTTTGGTTGTTTCCATGTTCTGGCCCCTGTGAACAGTGCTGCGATGAACATGCGGGTACAAACATCTTTAAAGATTAAGGTTTTCAGGTTTTTTGGGTAGATACCCAGGAGAGGGATGGCTGGGTCATATGGCGATTCCATTCCTAATTTTTTGAGGAATTTCCACACAGCCTTCCATAGTGGTTGTACCAGTTTACATTCCCACCAGCAGTGTATGAGGGTTCCTTTTTGTCCACAGCCTCTCCAGCACTTGTTATCCCTTGTCTTATTGATTATAGCCATTCTAACAGGTGTAAGATGGTATCTCATTGTGGTTTTTATTTGCATCTCCCTAAATGCTAGTGAAGTGGAGCATTTTTTCATATATCTGTTGGCCATTTATACATCTTCATGAGAGAACTGTCTGTTTAGGTCTTCTGCCCATTTTTAAAATTGGATTGTTTATTTTTTTCTTGTTGAGTTGTACAAGTTCTTTGTATATTTTTGATATTAGCCCCTTATCAGAGGCATTGTTTGCAAATATTTTCTCCCAGTTGGTTGGTTGCCTCTTTGCTTTGTTGGTGGTTTCCTTTGCAGTGCAGAAGCTTTTTAGCTTGATAAAGTCCCATTATTTATTTTTGCTTTTACTTCCCTTGCCATTGAGGTCAGATTCATAAATTCCCCCCTGAACCCCAGATCTATAAGTTTAGTACCAATGTTTTCTTCTATGCAATTTATTATTTTGGGTCTTATTTGAAGGTCTTTAATCCATTTTGAGTTAATTTTGGTATATGGTGAGAGATCATAGCTCACATTCAGCCTTTTGCATGTGGTTTTCCAATTTTCCCAGCACCATTTACTGAAGAGGCTTTTTCCCCCACTGTATATTTTTTGCTTCTTTGTCAAAAATAATCTGTCCATAAATTTGTGGATTTATTTCTGGGTTTTCAATTCTGTTCCATTGGTCCGTGGGTCTGTTTTTCTGCTAATACCAAGCTGTTTTGATTACTGAGGCTTTGTAGAACAGATTGAAGTCAGGCAGTGAGATTCCTCCAGCTTTATCCATTTTTCTTAGGGTAACTTTGATGATTTGGGGTCTTTGTGGTTCCATACAAATTTGATGATTTAAAAAATCTATTTTTTGAAAGACTGTGGGATTTTGATGAGAATGGCATTGAATCTGTATATTGCTTTGGGTAATATGGCCATTTTAACTATGTTCCAGTCCAAAAACACAGAATATTTTTCCATTTCTTTGTGTCTTCTTTAATTTCTTTTAATGGTGTCTTATAGTTTTCAGTATATAAGTCTTTCATGTTCTTTGTTAGATTTTATTCTGCTCTTCTTAAAAAGGCCTTCCCTCAAGTGAAACTATTTCACCAGACACCTAAACTATTGGTATTTTATCAGAGCCTAACTGACTTGGCTGAAGAGAAATACCCAGATCCAGTGCTCTAACTATCCTGTTCCCCCTAAGGTGAAGAAAAACTAAGAGGCACTTGTGAAGGCCAAATCCCATGGGTATAGCCTCACCAAAAGGCCAGAAATCTATTCACAGGACAATAAAATACACCCACCCCCATTACATTCCTAAAGGTCAATTTACAACCTTTTTTTTTTTTAACTCAGTATATTATATCTGACCATCAACCAAAAATTGAAAGGCATAATAAAAGGCAAAAATGATTTTCTGAGGGGAGAGAAAGTGTCACTGATGAAAAGAGGTCAGGGTGGCCAGTAAGGAGCAGAACTGATGAAAACATTGCAAAATTGTTGTAATTGTGCACCAAAATCATTGTCTGACTGTGAGAAGCATAGCAGACCAAGTAAACATCGATAGAGAAACAGGAAAATCTTCACTAAAAATCTTGGCATGAGAAAGGTGTGTGCAAAAATGGTCCTGAAGGAGCTTACCACTGAACAAAAGCAAAGGAGAGTCAAAGTTTGCCAAGACCTTTTGGAGAGGCAAGACGATGTTTTGGGCCATATTATCACTGGTCATGAAACATAGATGTACCAATACAACCTTGAAACAAAGCATCAAAGTGCACAATGGAAGTCAGCCAATTCTGCAGAACCAAAATAATTTCATCAGTCCAAATCAAGAGTTAAAATGATGTTGCTAACCTTTCTTGATATTAGAGGAATTGTTCATTATGAATTTGTACCAACTAGACAGTCAACAACCAAGTTGACTATTTGGAAGTGCTCAAAAGGCTGATTGGGCCTTTAGTGACTTTTTTCTTTACCCAAAGATCAAGGAAATATAAAAAATATTTATTTTACTGTTTTTGACGAGAGAGAGAGAGAGAGAGAGAGAGAGAGAGAGAGAGAGAGAGAGAGAGAGAGAAGGTAGAGGGCCCAGAGCCGTGTCCATAGTTGTACATCATTAGTTTCTGACATTGTTCCATTCCACACTGATGGGTGCAGGGCTGCACAGGGTGGGAACCAAGCTGGGGGTTTCCCACATGGGAAGCACACCCCAGTTCAGCATATGGCATAGGCTGGGGCTGGGACTTGATCCTTGGACCCTGGAGTGAGTGCTTAACCCACTGAGCCATTCCAGCATCTCTGAGAGGAAGACATTTTGACAACATTCAGGACATCAAGGGTGATATGACCATGGCTCTGATGTCCATTCCAGAAAATGAGTTCCAAAATTGCTTTGAAGGATGGTCTAGGTGCTGGTGTTGGTGCATAGCTCTCCAAGGGGAGTACTTTGAAGGTGACCATAGTGATAATTTTACAGTGTTGAACAAAAAAATTAATGTTTGCCCATTGCTCTAATGCAAGCTATGACATTCTTGCGATGGCACACTGAAACATGCAGCAACAACAATGACTGCCACTCAGCAAGACACCATGACCTGTCAACATGAGCTGTGAGACACTGATATACCATGGTTATGAAACCTTACTGAGTTGTTTGTACAATGCTGCCAATGTAAGCACATAGTGGCAAGTTTGAGAACTTATTTGTCACATATATAGAATGAAATAAATGACAATAAGGATACACAAGACAGTAGGGAGGAATTAGGAATATTTTGTTATGAAATACTTGTACTACCTGTGAAGCAATATGTTATTTGAAAGTGTACTTGAAGTCACTATTAATGTATTTACTACACTCTCAAGAGCAATCCCTAAAACTTTTTTTAAAGATGCATAATAGATAAGCTAAGGAAAGGGAAAATAGAATCATAAAATGCTCTACTATGACCACAAATGGCAGGGGGGAAAAAAAGCAGGAGACACAGATAGGAACAAAGAACAAGTGGAATGAATAGAAAATAATATTAAACATGGTGAATTTGAATCCATCTATAACAATAATCACTTTAAACATCTGTAGTCTAAATACACCAACTAAAAGACAGAGTTTGTTGGAGTGGTTAAAAAATAAGATCCAGGAGATGCTGGGATAGCTCAAAAGTTGAGCACTTACCTGGCAATCATGAGGTCCAGGGTTCAGTTTCCAGCCCTGGCCTGTGCAACCCTATATGCTGAACTGCAGCACAACTGGTAACTACTAAGATGGCTCAGTGGCAAAGGTTCTTGCCTCCCATGCAGAAGCACCCTGGTTTGGTTCCCACCTCACAAGGCCCCACATCTACCTCTGTGGAATGAAACCATGTCATAACTAATGATGTAGAAACTATGGAGACTGTATGGAAAATGCTCTGGGCCGGGGGTGGCGAACCTACGGTACTTGTGCCCAAAGTGGCACACGGAGCAAATATTTCGGCATGTGGAGCTGTGAATACCATTTAAAAAATTATTGTTTATGCTCTTATAGACATAAAAATAATCGATACCTCTATCTCACTCGATGGGTTGACACGTGAGTCGAGCGAGTATACTCTTATTTCATAAACTGTGGCACTCAATCGCCAAAAGGTTCGCCACCCCTGCTCTGGGCCCTCCCCCTACTCTCTCTCTCTCTCACCTTCTCTTAAACAATAAAACAAAATCTTCAAAAAATAAGATACAGCTGTATGTTCTTTACAAGAAACCCACTTTACATATAAAGACAGGGAAAGCTGGGATGGCTCAGCAGGTAAAGCGCTCTCTTTGAAGCCCCGAGGATCGAATCCCGGCCCCGGCCTGTGCGGACCCACTTGCTAAACTGGGGTGTGGCCCCAGTTCAGTTCTTGCTGGGACCTACGGTATGTGGGAGGTTCCCGGCCCAGTTCCTGCCCTGCGCAGCCCTGTGCCCACCTGTGGAGTTAAACTATATGGAAAACTAATGTCAACTGTGGAGACTGCTCTGGGCCCTCCCCCTTCTCTCTGTCTCTGTTTCTCTCTGTCAAAAATCAATAAAATAAATCTTTAAATATAAAGACACATACAGATTAAAAGAATGGAGAAATATATACCATAGTAATACCACTAACCAAAAGAGTGGAAGTAGCTTCATTAATTTCAGACAGAGCAGACTTCAAAAAAAGGGAAATTAACAGAGATAAAGATGGGTGTTACATAATGACAAAGAGGTTAATTATCTAAGAAGACATAACAATCCTTAATGTGTATACATCGAACAACAAAGTATCAAAATATGTGAAGCAAAAACTGATATAACTGCAAGGAGAAACAGGTGGATCTACTATTATAGTTGAAAACTTTAACAGTCATCTATCAGAAATTGATAGATCCAGCAGGTAAAAAAACATCAGTAAAGAACCAGCATCTCAACAAAGTAAAAAGGAAACCAACCAAATGGGAGAAAATATTTGCAAACAATGCCTCTGATAAGGGGCTAATATCTAAAATATATAAAGAACTCATACAACTCAACAACAAAAATGATCCAATTAAAAAATGGGCTGAACACCTAAACTGGCACTTCTCTCCTGAAGACATGCAAACAGCCAATAGATACATGAAAAAATGCTCAACATCACTAGCAATTAGGGAGATGCAATTAAAACCACAATGAGATGCCATCTCAAACCTGTTAGATTGGCTATAATCAACAAGACAGGGAATAACAAGTGCTGGAGAGGCTGTGGACAAAACGGAACCCTCATACACTGCTGGTGGGAATGTAAACTGGTATAACCACTATGGAAGGCAATGTGGAGATTCCTCAAAAAACTAGGAATGGAGTTGCCATATGACCCAGCAATCCCTCTCCTGGGTATTTATCCCAAAAACCTGAATACCTTAATTCTCAAATATATATGTACCCCTATGTTCATCGCAGCACTGTTCATGGTTGCCAAGTCATAGAATCAACCAAAGTGTCCTCTGATAGATGACTGGATAAAGAAGTTGTGGTACATTTGTACAATAGAATACTACTCAGCAATATGAAAAGATGAAATACAGAAATTTGTGACAACATGGATGGACCTTGAAAAACATCTTATTAAGCAAAATAAGCCAGAATGATAGAGTCAAGAAACATATGACCTCACTTATAGGTGGATTATAAAACTGAAAGGAACAAAGAAACAAAGACTCATGGACACGGTCAATAGTTTAGTGGTTACTTGAGGGTAAGGGGGGAGGTGGGTGGGAGAGATCAGTGGAGGGGAGTAGGGAGGGGGAATCAAACATACAGTGATGAAAAGTGAGCTGATTCTGGGCGGTGAGCACATAATGCAATATATAGACGATGTAATGTAGATTGGTACACCTGAAAACAATGTAATTGATATCAATCAATGTCACCCCAATAAAGTTAATAAAAAAAAACAACTTAAAAAAAGAACAAAAAAAAAAGAACCAGCATCACCAGTCAACTGTATTTAATCGGTATCTCCAGACTGTTTCATCCAACAACAGTTCACATGGAACATACAGCCCATCAAGGACTACATTCTGGCCATAAAACACACCTTAACAAATTTGAAAGAATAGAAATATACAATATCAGCTCTCAGACCACAAGGAACTTAAACTAAAGGTCAATAACAGAAAAATAGCTGGGAAATCTCAAAATACTTGGAGATTAAACAACACTTCGAAATAACATGTGGGTCAAAGAAGAAATTAAATAGAAACTTTGAAATGTTTTGAACTAATTTAAAATAAAAATACAAATTATCAAAATTTGTGGGATGCAGCAAAAATAGTGGTTAGAGTGATATTATAGCATTGAATATATATATATATATCATATATATATGACAAATCTAAAATTAATTATCTACATTTCTATCCCATGAAACTAGAAAAAGAGTAAATTAAATCCAAAGCAAATAGAAGGAAACAATAAAATTAGAGCAGAAATCAATAAAATTAAAAATAGAAAATCAATAGAGAAAAATCAATGAAACCAAAGTCTTTGAAAAGATGAATAAAACTGATGTCTTTAACCAGACCAAGAAAAAAATGGACACAAATTTATAATATCAGAAAAGAAAGAAAGAAAATCACTGTAGATCGCTTGAACTATAGATCTCTTGAGTAATCTTATGCCCACAAATTTGTTAACTTAGATGAAATGGAACAATTCCTTGAAAGATGCAATCTACCAAAACTCATACAAGAGGAAATAGACAATCAAAATAGGCCTGAATCTACTAAAGAAATGAATCTGTAATTAATACCTTTCCAAAACAGAAAGCATCAGTTTCAGATGGGTGAGTGCACTGGTGAATTCTACCAAACCTTCAAGGAAGAAATTATACAAATTCCCTAAAATGTATTTAAAAATAAAAGGTTTATTTTATTGTTTTTTTTAAATATATATTTATTTATTTTTGACAGACAGAGAGAGAGAGAGAGAGACAGAGAGAGAGAGAGAGAGAGACAGAGAGAGAACTGAACTGGGGGAGCTCCCAGTTTAGCATATGGTTCCGTACGGGCCGGGGCAGGATTTGATTCTCGGTCCCCGGGCACTGCAAAGTGAGCACTTAACCCACTGAGCCATCCCGACTTCTCCTATTTTATTGTTTTTGACAGGGATCAAGAGGCAGAGAGAGAGAGAGAGAGAGAGAGAGAGAGAGAGACAGAGAGACAGAGAGACAGAGAGACAGAGAGACAGAGAGACAGAGAGACAGAGAGAAGGGGGAGGGCCCAGAGCAGTTTCCAAAGTTGCAGGCCATCAGTTTTCTGACAGGGTTTCTTTTCTCACAGGTGGCGGGGGCTGGGCAGGACAGGAACTGGGCTGGGGGCCTCCCACATGGGAGGCACACCCCCTTGAACAATAGGACGAATCTATTGGAGAGGGTCAGAACCGAAATGGGGGCCTGCTATGTGGGAAGCACACCCCATTTCAGCATATGGGCCTGCACGGGTCAGGCAGGGATTCAATCCTCGTTCCCTGGGGCTGCAAAGAAAGCACTTAAAAACTGCTGCACCATCCTGGCTTTTGCAAAATTTCTTTAATGAGATAGAAACCCAGAGGGAACAATTTCCAACTCACTTTATGAGCCCATCATTACCCTAATACTAAACCAGTCAAAGATACTACAAGAAAAACAAAATAAACAAATAACAGACATCACTATCTTTCATCATCCATAGGTTTTCAAAATCTTCAACAAAACATTGGCATATTGAACCCACAATGTATACAATAATTATACACCACGACTAAGTATGATTTATACCAGGGTCAGTTTAACGGGGAGAGGAAATGGGTTCCACCTCTCAATTGAAGTAACAAAGAATCTGTATACCGGTACTTTTTCCATTGTTAAATTTATTGGGGTTACATTGGCTAGTAAAAATAATATGGGTACAAATCTATAGTACATCGTCTATGTGTTAAATTATGTGTTCACCACCCAGAGTCAGCTTTCTTTCCATCACCACATATTTGGCTATCCCTCCCTCTTTTGTATACATTTTTAATCTACCACTCTATCTTTTATTCAACTGGTAACAACTTTTCAATTTACAGCACTCTATATATACTTTTTTTGTTTGTTTCTTTAAAATACAGCTATAACCCAAGCTGAAAAAAAACTCAGCAGATCAGAGAAGTTTTCTGTGCAACTGTATTATTTTATATATTGGGCAGAAAAAAATGCAGACCTTAAAATTTCATATCTTAATTGTGAAAAAGAAGAAAGAAAACATCAGTAACTTTTGAAACAAACTGAAATAATTAAATATGTAATAACTTCTGCTAATGTTGACACTTTTGTTATGGTTATCACATGTAATTGTGAGAGCACAGGGTAGGAGGTTCTCAATGAAGGTAGAGAATGACCAATTTTATGATGAGTAAATTCTGCCTTAAAAGGATTTTTTACTTTTGTAAAGGTATGTAACCTCTCTTCCCAGAATTTTTTAGCACACTTTTTCTTCTACATAATACAAAGTTAACATTTTTTTTCTTTTTTAATGAAAAAGAAGTCAGCATTTTTCCATTGTGTAATTCTGGCTTTTCTTCTCCTCCACCTTATGTTCTTATTGAAACATATTCAAAGGAAGCTCCAAATACCATAGCTTTTCAAATTAGAGCAATTATCAAATACTTTGGTGATTGAGAAAAGAGCTAGAGAGCCATGGTCATGCCTCACCAACATACCAAATCTAAGTGCATGAAGCAGTGAGTAAGCCAAACCCTTCTACTAAGCATAGACTTCTCCTGTGCCTAGCAGAGTGTTTGAAGTGAACATAATTCCTTAACTTAAATTTTCATTTGCCTTTCTAATTTCAAATATCAATGAAGTAAAAAATCAAGTGGTAATCTGCCACCTTGTGGATGCATGAGGAATGAATTTAGATTTGTGTGTGTGTGTGTGTGTGTGTGTCTTTAGAATTTAATATTGTATTTTTAAGTTTTTTCCAATTATATAAGCAAAATGCACAGGAAAAACATAAAGAACAGTGAATACTCAAATATCAGTGCAGCATATGAAAAAAACATTAGTAATAATTCCAATCTTGATTTGGAGTGTACCCTATTAAGCAGCACAATGAATGAATGAATGAATGAATGAATGAGCGAATGAATGAATGTATAAGTTTTTCTAAAAACTCTTATTTTTCAGATCAGCTGTTGGCCTCCAGGCCTGGCCTAACATTAGAAACTGATCTTCCCAAAATGTTATTAATGTTTATTTGGGTAGAAGATAAAATTTTGTTTACATTCAAGTATAAAAATTATTTATTAGTACAATTAACAACTCTCCATTTCCATGTGTGGGGTGCATTTATTAAACAATCAGTGGGCTAATTTGAGATAGTTGGATGTAGACGACATGGAGATCCGTTAACTCTTCCAGGAAGATGATCCTAGGCCCACTGTCAAAGACAGAATTCGGGGCTAGATGGCGCCCGATATTTTATAGATTCTTAATGTTCTTTTGAATTTAGCAAGTCCCAGGCTCTAGGTCTTGGTTTCCTTTTCTGTAAAATGATAGTGTTAGACCAGATTAGCAATTTTCAAACTGTATGTTTCATAGAATTCCAAAACTATTTCATTCAAATTTCATTGTAAACATATTTTATGAATTTAGTTTATATATTATACCACTAAAATATGTATCTCCTGAATTTAGTTTGTTAAAAAAATTACATAAAGTGATATAAGGGGATGCTGGGTTGGCTCAACAGGTTGAGCACTCATTTGTAGCCTCGGGGTTCGAGGATCGTATCCTGGCCCCAGCCCCATATGCAGACCCATATGCTGAACTGGGGTGTGCCCCAAGTTCGGTTCTCACCAGGGTGTGCTTCCCATGTAGAAGATCCCTGGTGGAGGTGTGCCTCCCTGTGGGAGGCCCCAGCCCTGTTCCTGCTCTGTGCAGCCCTGTGCCAACCTGTGGAGTGAAACTATGTCAAAACTAATGAGTACAACTATGGAGACTGCTCTGGGCCCTCCTCCTTCTCTATCTAGCTCTTTCTCTCTATCAAAAGAATAAAAATAAATCTTTAAAGTGATGTGAACCAAAATTGGATGTATTAGTGATTGTCTATATGTTGTTAAAGAGAAAATCATAGGCCCAAAATAACATCACATGCTAAAAGCCCACAGTATCAAACCTAGATTTAATATCTGATCTAATTGAATTTCCACCCTGCTAGAAATGCAATCTTAATAATCAGTCTGGACTGTTATAGTCAACCACAAGTAAAGCAATGTCACTGTGGGCCCTCTTCATTCCCATAGAAAGAAGACACAATCTGCATAATAAGAAACCTTCCCTTTCTCTTCAGAAGAGATATCCCAGCCCCAAAATATCCTGTATTTTAAGTATTAGCTCCCTTGACCCACCATGCTTCTTATAAAAATTGTTCATTTTATACACCCTCTGGGTGTCCCCTTCTAGCATATAGATGGGTTGCTGCCTGATTCATGAATAGCTTAATAAAGCCAATTAGATCATTAAAAATACTTGGTTACTTTTTTTTTTTAAAGGTGAAGCAGCAAAGTTTATTGGAAAAAAGGAAAGCTCTCTGGCAAGAGGGAACACCCGAAAGTGGAATGCCCCTATTTTGTTTTTTAACGATGTTAAAGTGTTCTCATTGAGTAAATTTGTACTATATGAAGAAAAATTCCCAAGTTTGTACTACAAAACACATTGGTGGCAATAAAATAACACTTTTCCTTGTGGATTTTTTTTGGGGGGTGGGGGCGTGGGTTATGGGAGATTTTATGTATCTATTTTCAAGGGTACAATACACCTGGAGACCTTATACCTCAGTCAGTCCATTTGTATGGTAGTTTGGTCATAATAAATTTCTCTGTGTCAAATAAATGGGAATCATAACAATAATAGCTAATGACGAGGGACCACAATGCATAAGATGCTGCTTTATAGTATGTTCCATTATCCATGGTTTCACTTTCTGCAGTCAACTGCAATCCAAAACAGTAAATGAGAGATATCAAAAATGAACAATTCATAAGTTTTAAATTGCCCACCATTCTAAGGAGTATGATGAAATCTTGTACCAAGCCCTTCCATTTCACCTGGGGTGTGAATCATCCATTTGTTCATCGTGCCCACCCTCCATACTTCTCCATTTTGTCACTTAATGACTGGAAAAGTTTGAAATAAAGATTGTCAGGTATGTGGACAAAATAAGAGGTTCTATGGAAAGTCACCTTGCAGGGTAATCTGATCATAAACTCCTAACTTTGAGGTACTAACTGTCTTTATTTGAAAAGGGGGAAAGTCATTTGGAAATTCTATTTTTCAAGGACAAATATAAACTGTAAATGCCTCTAGGGAAAAATTTTGATCCAATTAATCTTTTATAAACAATTGAGTTTTTCTCATGGCTAAAAGGTCTCTGTGTCTATATGAGTATATCTATATATGTGTTTTGTAAATATGAGCTAATTTTTTTATCTCCAGATGGTATTGTTAAAATTAAAGGCAAACACTTGTAAGAATTAGGTAATCTAAAATTCTCATAAATATTGGAACTAATTCAAATGCTTTTTAAGTTCACAGGATCTAAGATTAATCCTTAGTAAAAGCTAGCTTAAGTTTGTTAGTTTAAATAAAACAGACATGTCTTTACTTTGGCTGGGTTTTTCAAAAATAAGTCCATGTTAATAATAAACTTTTATACCTATGAAGACTGTTTATAGAGGTTATAAAATGTCCAAAGTAAAGAGTTCTAATAGATTAGTCCTTTGTTTTTATTAGATATTAAGGTTTTAATAGTTAAAAGTCTCAGTATATATAGGAATAACTTTGCAGTGTTCCAGAAGGGATCCTAGAACTTCTCAAGATTTGAAATTGCACGAGAAGCATTGCAAAATAAGTGATTAAAACATCTATATTATATGGGTAAATAATGATTAAAAGCTAGGGCTATGGAAAAATCAAGACAGCTGCTTGGTTCTTTGCTGTTACTTGGCTTCCCATTTTTTGGTTTTCACCTTCATTCATCACGATGCATTTAAGCTGGACTTAGATGAAGGAACTTAGGGGCTGACATTATTGAAAGCAGACATTTTACTCTATTGGCAAGGGTTTGATAGTCACTTTAAGAAAATGTCATGTTGGTAACCTCTTCCCTTCAGAGAGCTCTCAGGAGACAAAGATTTTAAAAATAATTGATTGCCACCTGGAGATTTTGTTTATTGGAAAGGACATCAAATAAAAGACACTTTCTGGGGATGCCAGGATAGCTCAGCAGGTTGAGTGCTTGCATTGCATCTCTGAGGTTCAGAGATTGAATCCCTGACCTGGCCTGTGCAAACCCATATGGTGAACTGTGGTGCAACTGGGATGGCAGGAAAAGGTTGCACCTCCCATGTGGGAGACCCCCAATTTGGTTCCCACTTGTCCGACCCCACATCCACCTGTGTGGAATGAGACTATGTCACAACTAACTGTGTACAACTATGAAGACTGCTCTGGGTCCTGGCCCCCTTCTCTGTCTCTCTGCTTTCTCTAAAACAATAAAATAAACCTTTAAAAAATTTAATAAAAAATAAATTAAAAAAGGCATTTTCCAACCTCATTGAAAGCTACCTTATCAGGTATCTAAACACAAATGGACACCTTCTTCTGTTTACAGACATCAAAGACTGCTTGAGGATAAGAAGCTGCTGACACCAGAGGTAGATAGCTAATGCAAGATATCCACAAGGCTTATATACTTATGAATTGATATTGAATTCAGAATCCATTTTGTTGGTCTTTATCTGTCTTCTAATGATATTACTCATAATCATGGTTATATTTGTTCTTTGGGTTTCCATCTATTTATGATTACTGAACATATATAAGATAACTGTTAATATTCTTTTCATGGCTTATGTAAATGTGATACTAGATGCCAAAAAAAAAAAATGAGACAGATGGCAAAACTCAGATCATAACATTATACTTCAGAGGATAGAAATAATCCAGAGTGTTTTTTCATTACATAGGCTGTAAGACTTGACTACCTTCCACTTACTTGCCCTTTCTGTTTGGGGAAAATCTGACCTCAATTTAGAACTCATGGTTATGGTACTGCCCCATCCCCAATGGTCAACAAGACAACATCAAAACTGAGACTCCTAAGAATGAGCCTTCCTAGCACTGTGAGAACACACTATGCAACCAAAATGTTGATCATCAAAGTATCCTTCAGATTGACTTATCAAAAAGGGGAACTGTGGGGGAAAAAATGGTTCTACGATAATTAACCTCACAAGGTGATTTCATCATAAATTTCTAGCTGGGCAAGTCAGGATGAGTAGTCAGTCACCCCAGTCATATAACCTTTTAGTTATCTTTGACTGAAGCAAGACCTATCCATTGTTTCTGTACACTCAGAGTGCTTATATATTTGCATTGCAGTAGAGATCAAGCCTTTCATCAAGTTTAAATTCTCAAAACCACCATACAGAGGGAGTCCACTTGGGTAGGTAGTGGTTTCCCTCTCCAAGAAAAAAACAATAAAAGATGGTTTCACTAACGAGTTTTGAGGAACTAACACCTATCCTCCTCAAACTTTTCCAAAAATTTGAAGACAACTCAATACTTCCTAACTCATTCGATAAGGCCAACATTACCCTAATACCAAAGCCTGGAAAGGACATCACAAAAAAGAACATTATAAACCGATATCTCTGATGAACACCAATGCAAAAATCCTAAACAAAATACTAGCAAATAGAATACAACAATGCACTAAAAAGATTATACACCACAATCAAGTGGGATTCCAGGGGCACAAGGATGGTTCAACATACCCAAATCAATAAATGTGATACACCACATAAACAAAATAAAAGATAAAAAACCATATAATTACATCAATTGATGCAGAAAAAGCATCTGACAAGACACAACATCCACTTATGATCAAAACACTTAATAAAATGGGAATAGAAGGAAAGTACCTTAACATAATGAAGGCCATATACAATAAACGCTCAGTGAATGTCATACTGAATGGGGAAAAAACTGAAAGCTTTTCTTCTAAGAACAGGAACAAGGCAGGGATGTCCCCTGTCACCACTGCTATTCAATATAGTTCTGGAAGTTCTAGCCTGAGCCATCAGGCAGAAAAACAAACAAACAAACAAACAAACAAATAAATGGCATCCAAATTAGGAATGAAGAAGTTAAACTGTCACTTTTTGCAGATGACTTGATCCTTTATATAGAAAACCTTAAAGACTCCACCAGGAAACTATTACAAATAATAAATATATATAGTAAAGTTGCAGGATACAAAATCAATGTACAAATATCTATAGCATTTTTATATGCAAACAATGAAACTTCAGAAAAAGAAATGAGAAAAATGATACCATTTGCAAATCAAAACAAAAAAAATAGAATGCTTAGAAATAAACAAAGAATATGATGGACTGATACATGGAAAATTATAAAACACCATTAAAAGAAATTGAAGAAGATATAAAGAAATGGAAAGATGTTCTGTGTTCATGGATTAGAAGAATCAGCATAGTTAAAATGGCCATATTACCCAAAGTAATATACAGATTTAATGCAATTCCAATCAAAATTCCACAAACTTTCACAAAATAGATTTAAAAATTATCAGATTCATATGAAACCACAAAAGACCCTGAATTGCCTAAGCAATCCTCCGAGAAAAGAATAAGACTGGAGGCATCACACTCCCCAACTTTAGCCTATACTGCAAAGTGTCACTAATCAAAATAGCTCAGTATTGGCAGAAAAATAGACATACAGACCAATGAAACAGAATTGAAAACCCACAAATATATGGACAGATAATTTTTGACAAAGAAGCAAAACATGCATGGAGAAAAGAAAGCCTCTTCAGTAAATGGTGCTGGGAAAATTGTAAAACTACATGCAAAAGATTGCATCTGGGGGGAAGCTGGGATGGCTCAGTGGGTTAGGAGCTCACTTTGCAGCCCCGGAGACCGAGGATCGAATTCTGGCCCCGGCCCATGTGGACCCATAAGCTGAACTGGGGCATGCCCCCAGTTGGGTTCTCACTGAGGTGAGACCCCAGCCCAGTTCCTGCCCTGTGCAGCCCCACCCACCTGTGGAATGAAACTATGTGAGAAACCAATGATGTGCAACTATGGAGACTGTTCTAGGCCCTCCTGCTTCTCTCTGTCTCTGTATCTCTCTCTCGCTCTCTCTCTGTCAAAAAATAAAATAAAAAAAAGAATGCATCTGGACTATGAACTCTCACCATATACCAAAATTAACTCAAAGTGGATTAAAGACCTCCACGTAAGACCGGAAACAATAAAGTTCATAGAAGAAAGCAACAGTACTAAACTTATAGACCTTGGGCTCAGAAAGCACTTTATGAACTTGACCCCAAAAGCAAGGGAAGTAAAAGCAAAAATAAATGAATGGGACTTCATCAAACTAAAAAGCCTCTACACAGCAAAGGACACCATCAGCAAAGTAAAAAGGAAACCAACAAAATGGGAGAAAATATTTGCAAACAATGCCTTTGATAAGGAGCTAATATCTAAAACATATAAAGAACTCATAAAACTAAACAACAACAAAGAAACAACAACAAATGATCCAATTTAAAAATGGGCAGAAGATCTAAAAAGGCACTTCTCCCCTGAAGACATAAAAATAGCCAACAGATACATGAAAAAAATGCTCAACATCACTAGCAATCAGAGAAATGCAAATTAAAACCACAAGATACTACCTCACACCTGTTAGAATGGCTATAATCAACAAGACAAGGAGGCTGTGGAGGAAAAGGAACCCTCATTCACTGCTGGTGGGAATGTAAATTGGTACAACCACTATGGAAAGCAATATGGAGATTCCTCAAAAAACTAGGAATGGAATTGCCATATGACCCAGCAACTCCCTTCTGCGTATCTACCCCCAAAATATGAAAATCTTAATTCGCAAAGATATATGTACCACAATGTTCATTATAGCACTGTTCACAGTGACCAAGTCGTGTAAACAACCAAAGGGTCCTCTGATAGATGACTGGATAAAGAAGTTGTGGTACATCTATACAATGGAATACTACTCAGCAATAAGATGAAATACAATAATTTGTGACACTATGGACAGACTTTGAAAACATCTTATTAAGCAAAATAAGTCAGACTGAAAGAATAAAAAAATAAAATAAATTAAAATAGAAAAAACAAAAGGGAAAAACAGTCATGGCCATCTCCATTTTATTTCATTAAAAAACAAGAAAACAACAAAAGCGTCACTGTAACCTTCACTAGTTGTAATGGTCCACGGCACCTGCTTCCCTGGAGCTTACATTCCGTCCCTCCCCCAATGGAAGACGTGCTCTTTGGTTTTTCACGGAGTTTACATTCTGATATAGCTTCAGATCATGGTCAAGTGGAGGGCAGAAAAGGCGTCTATTAAGAGTTTATCTCTGAGATGGAATTTTGGAACTTTAATGTTTAAGAGCATAATGACGAACGAGAAGCAACCTAAAGGTTGCCAAGCAGCTAAAGCATGTCCCTATTTGGCGTCAGGGTCATAATGAAAAAGAGAAAAGGAAAAGAAATAACGTAATGCTTTCACATTCCCCCTGGCTGAAAATCAGTTTCCTGCGCAGTTCCTACCATTCGAGCGAGAGAAAAAGCCAAGACCAAGAAGTGGCCAACCGGATAGGGGCGGGGGCGGGGGCGGGGCCCCGGGGGGCGGGGCTACGGAAGCCGACGGCGTGCTGGGTGGTTTACCCGAGAAAGCTTGCGCAGGCCAATGGCGCTGGCCGTGCTGGGAACGCCCCGCCCACACCCTCGTTTATTTCCGCTGCCGCTGGGGAGGTGGAGATTTAGCCTGTCAGTTGTCTGGGATCTTCTGTTAGGTCAGCTGCGCAAGGCCTTGCCGCGGCGCGTGAGCCGGTGCTTCCTGGCCCATTGTGCGTCCACAGGGCCGGCATCTTCGTCCCCCGGCTGGTCCGGGGGTCTGGGCACCGCCTGGCCGGCAGCTCCGAGGGACCGACTGAGCGGGTCCGCAGCCCACGCCAGAGCGGCTGGCGTCATGAGGCACCTGCCTTACTTTTGCCGCGGTCAAGTGGTGCGGGGCTTTGGCCGTGGCTCCAGGCAGCTGGGCATCCCCACAGGTGAGTGCCTGAGGCGTGGACCGCGTCACGTGGAGGGGGACGACAGCTGAGGGGACAGGGTCATGGGGCTGCAGACGACGTGACACCGTTCTCGTTCTGTTGAGGCGCATGACCTTTGGTCGAGCTGAGGAAGTAGGTCCCCGCCTGTGGCATCAGCTCTCTGGGGACCTGGATTGAGGTGTGGTAAAGGCAGGAAGCTGGAGCTGAGTATTGGGGTCCCCTTTCCTGCCTCCCTGGCCAACCTTGATAGAGCTGCAAGCATGGCACGAGTCTTGCCCATGAGAAAACGTAATGTGAACCAGATTGGCTAAATTCTCAAGCCAACGGTAGGGTTTTCTTTTCTTTAAAGCTGTTGATGAATTGTATCCAAGATTCACACAGGCAGGCATTTCAATAAGCAGCATCTTTTTGGTCAGACTGCCTACTTTTAGTAGTCCGGAGTTGACAGTATGCTTAATTTATCCTTAAAAATACTTATCAGGACTGCCGCTAGACCTGTTAAAGGTTGGAGCCGAAGCATGTATATTCCGAAAATGAGAATCTTTATCAAGAGATTCCAAACCCCCTAAAAGACCAGGCCCCCATAATTCAGCTGTTCATGTACTTGTTTTCTTTTACCTCTAGGGTAGGGTGTTTGTTTTGTTTTGTTTGAAAACTTTGTATACTTATATAATCGATGCCTTGTTCTTCTTCATCTGTCCACATAAAGAGGACAAAGAAATTCAATGAAGAATATGAAATGATGGGATTGATAATCATAGGCAAGTAGGCAAAGTCCTGGGAATTTTGTGAGCCTAATTCTTTAGACTAGACTTATGTGCGATTTTATAAATAATGATATTCTTAATATTCCTAATATTTACTTCTGTTTTAGCTAACTTTCCTGAACAAGTAGTAGATAATCTTCCAGCTGATATATCTACTGGCATTTATTATGGTTGGGCCAGTGTTGGAAGTGGAGATGTCCATAAGATGGTTGTGAGCATAGGATGGAACCCATACTACAAGAATACAAAGAAATCCATGGTAAGAATTGCATTGCTCTGTAGCTGAAAATGGGATGATGATTTAGTAATATACAGTATTAGATGTACATAAAATGGTATGGGTTACATCAGTGGTAATCACAACACAGTCCAAATACTAGAATTTTTGGCAATATACTCGAAGGATTTGAAAGTGAAGTATTTAGTTATTTTAATGGAATAACCTTTTCCATCCTTTCACTTTCAGCCTATTTGTATCTTTGGATCTAACGTGAATCTTGTAAGTGTAGTGTTGGATCTCCTCTTTTTAACCATTCTGCTAATCTCTGTCTTTTGATTGCGTATTTAATCTAATTACATTTACTAAGTACTGGGAGGGACTTCTGGTATTGCTATTTGTTTTCCGTATGTGCCTTAATAGCTTTTTGGTTCATCATTCCCTCCATATCTGCCTTTTTTTGTGTTTAGTTGATTTTTTGGTAGTAACATTTTGATTCCCTTCTGATTTCCTTTTCTATATTTTCTATAGATAGTTTCTTTGTGGTTACCATAGGGTTTGTGTTCAATATTTTAAGTTGTAAAAAGTAAAAATTTAACTTGAATTTATACTGACTTTAATAGTATACACAAACTCATAACTTCCCATGTATTTATAATACATACACTGGAGAGAAAAGCGAAGTTTTTAAGAGCAAGTTTCATAAAATTGAGCTTGCCACAGACAATGTAGTTCATTCACTCTTTAACTTGGTCACCCAGTTAAGAAAGAACTGCTTACTACATGGATGGTGCTTTCTGATAAAATTGCAAGGTGATGCTCTTTCCTCTTTTTGACTACTTTGCAGGGATAGTCTCTGCTCTTCACAGGACCCAAAGCTGAAGTGCTAGATATGGCTGGATCTTTTGGTTAGCTAAAGTGTGTGGCAAAAACCGAATTGTAGTTCATCTGAATTTCTTCCTCGGGACACCAAGATAGTTCAGTGGTTGAGTGCTTGCCTCACATTCGTGAAGTCTGGGGTTCGATTTCTGACCCTGGCCTATGCAATGTGATATGCTGAACTGCTGTGCAACTGGTAACCTCCATTATGGCTTGGTGGTGAAGGTTCTCACCTCCCATGTGGGAGGCCTCTGGTTTGGTTCCCTCCCGCAGTCCCACACCCACCTTTGTGGAATGAACCCTGTCACAACTAATGATGTGTAACTGTGAAGACTGCTCTGGGCCCTCCTTCCTTCTTTCTCACCTCTCAAAAAAAAACCAACAATAAACAAATTATATATATATATACATATCATTCTCTTTGAAGAGTTTATAGAAGAAAAGTGTGTCACAGTTGGAAAACCAAAGGGCTGAGTGCTGGCACAAGCAATAGAAGTGGCCCAAAACTACTTACCGTATTTTCCGGCATATAAGACGACCCCCTAATTTTACAGTTAAAACATAGGTTTAGGCCTATATTCGCTGTATAAGACTACAGCCTTGGAAGTGGGGGGTAGTCTTATACAGCAAATATAGGCCTAAACCTATGTTTTAACTGTAAAATTAGGGGGTCGTCTTATAAGCCCGGTCGTCTTATATGCCGGAATATATGGTAATAAGGAAAATAATTGAAAGAACATTTTTTTGTAGGATGAGAGAGGAAATAAAGGGTAGGGAGGGTTATCCTGTGACTAATTTTTCCTTATTAGCTACTCAGATAACAGAGTAGTTATCTCAGAACTAGTTAAGGAATGCTTAGTTAGAAGCTCAGTTTCCTATTGGTAGAAGGTTCATGAGAATCACTTGTCAGTTTCCACCACTGAAAAAGACCTGTTAAGATTTTGATTAGGATAGCATTGAATCTGTAAAGTGGATCAATTTAAGGGAAGTGTATATCTCTACTATTTTTCTCAGTGTTTTGTAATAGTGTCAAGGTCTTACATATCTTAGTTTCCTTTTTATTCAAAATTTTACTGAAAAGAATGCAAGTCACATGTATAGGTTCATAGTACAACCTCTCAATTGCAGATGAGAAAACTGAGTCCCAGAGAGATTAAAGTATGCCTTTAGCCAAGCATGGAACCTCAGACTTTGAGATTTTTTCCTAACTTGGTGCTCTTACTACAGTACTCCCTGTTTCTCTTAAACACTTTGAATTTAACAGAATTTCAGCTCTTCTATAAACAGATTTAATAATATAACAAAACCAAAGCTCTAATAAGCTTTATTATAAAGAAGAGTCTTGTTTCTGATACTGTTGTATCCTCTTAAATTGTTTAAATCAGAATTCTTTGTTTCTTAATGGGCTTCAAAAATTCCATAAATCCCATTAAGTTGTATGTGAAGATTTGCTTAGAGACATTTGGAGAGAGCACATTTTAATGACGTCAGAGGATCGTGACCCCCCCAACCCCCAACAAGCCAAAAAAGTTAATGAAATACTAGGTTATTTAAGAGAGAAAATAAAACTTGCCTTAATATAGTTAAAAGTCTCATGTGATATTTTTTCTTTTTTTGAATAGGCCATTCTTATTGTAAGTTGCTCATATCTCTGTATTGGTTTTATTACTGAATGACCTAGCAATAATCTTAGCTGATTTGTAATAGATGCTTCAGATTTAATGATCATTTCATAAATTAGATTTTCTTAAGTCATACACTTCAAAATATACTTCTAGTCTCAAGATAAATGTTTCTAAATTGTATAAATTTTCTTTTTCCAGTGCCACCATTCTAGTCCAGCCTCAATGTCATGTGTATTTGCTCACTACATTGGTTTTTCTGCCTTTTGAACTCAGATGTTCTTTATAGGCACCTTTTGAAATTCAGATTCCAGAGTGTCTTCTACCTCTTGCACCACTTTGCTTCAACATCTTGGATCTATTTATTACATCATTCCTATTCAGGAATGGGTTCTGCCCCCACTTCAGTCTTCAGCTCTGCCTAAACCCTCAAAGGTTTCTATGACTGGTATATGTCAGGAGCACACTGTCCTGATTAACTTTAGAACTAGGTCTGTTAATGACATCTCTTAATACTTCTCTCATTCCCTCTTTGGTGTCTTTGCTCAGATTTTTCAACCTGATAAGATTCTGGTTAAGTTTTTTCTACGAACAGCAAATCATGCCATATTTGTGGTAAACATCTATCTCATTCAGTAATAATGTTTTACATGTAAGGTCAGGGACAGGAATAGAAGCAATGAAAGAATTCAGGAAAAGCTTCAGGTAGATTTTAACTTGTTTTTCAAAATTTAATCAGGGTTGATTGTGTCATTTAAATTAACCCACCATAAATATGAAGATATATTTAAATTTTCAGGTACTCTGTAATCTGATGGTAATACTGTTTTATCTTGACTGTAGGAAACCCATATCATGCATACCTTCAAAGAGGACTTCTATGGAGAGATCCTCAATGTGGCCATTGTTGGTTACCTCAGACCAGAAAAAAACTTTGATTCTTTAGGTAAGTTCTTATTTAGATCTTAAGAATTACTAAAACTACTTCTGCTTCTAGTAGTAATAACCATGGCAGTACAGATAATATTTGAGCATTTAATATGTGCCTGGCATTGCTTTAAGTGCCTTACATAGTACAGCTCATTTAATCCCCACAACCATAAGAGGAATTATTTTGCCCATTCACAGATGAGGAAATTGGCACAGTTAAGTAATTTGCCTGAGATCACACAGTACGAGCACAGATTCAAACACAGCAGGCTGGTAGCCTCTCCAACAGTATGAAGTTAGTAAAATCTTTATTTCCTTTTCATATTTTAAGGAACAAGTAAGAAATAATAAACTGATGAATAATGGGTGCTTTGCAGTTCTTTGTGTAAGAAACAATAAATCAACATTTGAAACAAGTGGTAACCAAGTATCTTAGTATATTGTGATAGTTTTAATTCTATTGTATATCTTTTACAAGTAAATACTGAAGAGAATACATAGTAAATATTTGTTTCTTCCATTTGGTATTTGCAATGTACCTATTGCTAATGACTTTCTCTAAGAAACTGCAGTAGGATTTAGGGACATCTTTTGTATGCCGTTGACTTTTTTCTTAAGTCCAGAAGGAGGGATAGAACATTTATTGTACATTTACCCTGTGCCAAAGACACTGTCAGTCAATGAGGAGAGTTTTAGCAGAGGCTGAGCAAAGGAGTGATGAAAAGTATAGTAGCAGTTCTTCATCATCTTTCCTATATGTTCTCTCTGCAGAGTCACTTATTTCAGCAATTCAAGGTGATATTGAGGAAGCTAAGAAGCAACTAGATTTACCAGAACACTTGAAATTCAAAGAAGACAATTTCTTCCAGGTTACTAAAAGTGAGATAATGAATGGCCACTGATGAAAAATCATCTTATTTATTCATTCACTATGCAGTCTCATTTTGGTTATCTTTTCAAAATCAAACATTTCCCTACACAGCTGTGAATTTTTTAAACACTACAATGTGTAGTTACCATATTATACTTCACCTGTTCAATTAAACCCACCATGATGTAGTACTGAAAAGATTCATTTTAAAAATTAAGATTCTTTTTATATAATATGCTGATTAAAATTTATCACCAGAAGCGTCTTAAGTGTCTTGTAATAGAAATGAAATGTATAGATGGGTAAAAAGTCAGGTCACTAGTTTGAGATGAAGATTATAATTCTCATGGCAAAATACTAGTATATATGTACTTGTATAGCGTTCATTGCTAAACAGAGAAGACATAAAGTAAATGCATTAAACACGTTTGATAGTTTATTTTATACCTAAGGGAGAAAGTCATAGTTTGTATTTTTGATATTTTGTGCATTAATATATTACAGACATAAAGACTTCTGAAATTGTAGTAATTTCCTTTATGAGATCAAATCATTGTATTGTATTCATTTTTGTTACAGCTACCTTAGTTCTAATTGGTTTAGACTCCCTCTGCCCATCTTTTTTGTCTGTCTTTTAAAACATTAAAATGAGTGTTTTTCAAATATCTAGGTCTCATCTTTGTGTTGTATAACTCTTCTCTTTTTAAGAGTAGATACTTAAAGCTTCATTGGTATGTTTCCTTAAAGTTTAAATGAACATACAGCAGTTTGTTTGTATGTACCAGTTCCTTTAAAAGTACAGAATATTTGTTTTCTTCACTAGGGAAACTAGTTAAGAGACAATTAAACTACAAAATATAAAGTTATTTATTTTTAATGTAATTATATGTTCCCAAGCAAACAAACTATTGTGATTGTATATGCACAATGTAATTTAATGATAAAAGTGCTTGTAGCTTCCTAACATCTAAGAAGTGATTTTTGATCACTTGAGACTTGTTTATATTGGCAAAAAGTTGAAGTCTTTGTATACTTAGGATATAAAGAGTACAGATTGTTTGAGCCTCTGATATAGTACATTGCATTATTCACTTTGGCACTAGATTTGGTGAGGCAATGGAAAGAGAGGTATAAAGAAAGTAATTTTAAAGAGAATTTAAAATTATTTTTCTCTAATCTGCACAAATAGAGAACTGAGTTGAACAGAAATATTTACAAAGTATTTAGAATAACATCTAAGCCCAATGTTGGAGAAGTGAAAGCATGGATAAATTCAGTTGCTTTGTGTTTTACTTCTTGGTGTATATATTTATGGCAGGTAATGTAGTAGGTGTCTTTCATTTCTTCTCTATAAACAGTTAAATGTTAGAAATCCTATATTTGGAAGAAACCGCAATTATTAGTGGCTTTATAAAGCAAAAGTAAAAACAAACATGGAAAGTGAAAAATAGATTTGTGTTTGAATAGATTGCTAATTATATGCTCAGTAAGGGAAAGTTCTTTGATATTTTACTACCTTGCATTTTGTTAAATAGCCATCACTTTTGAAAATTGTATATTGTGCAAGTTAGGAGTTAGTTAATAGTGTCTTCTTTTTTCAAAGTTTTAGTTTTATTGTAGTATAAGAAATTGCAGTAGTACCATTTTTTATTGGAATGATTTCAGGCTTTGAAATAAATCTTGCTGACTGGTGTCCTCTAAGTTTTACATTTCTCACCTTTCTAAATAATGTGATGTGTTGAAATCTCTCACCATCCCACTCTGTCCCATCTGGAATGTGAATCACCCCGTTGTCCAATGTATCCACATTGAACTCCCTGTGCGCATTAGTCACTTAGCAGCCAGCTAGGTTATCAGAAACTACATTTCATGCAACCTACTATAGTATACTTTTATAATTGTGCTATTTTATTATTTATTGTTAATCTCTTAGTCTTCCTAATTTATAAATTAAACTATCATGTATATATAGGAAAAAGCATAGCATATATAGTGGTTGGTACTACCCACTTTTTCATGTATCCACTGGGGGTCTTGGAATATATTCCATACAGATAAGGGTGAACTACTATACAATATTTAATTAGATTGAAAGGTACTTAACAAAAGGGAATGGATGTATTTGAGTGGCATTCATGAATATATGAATTTACTTACCAACCCCACAATAATATTCTCTTCATAATACCTCACAAACGACAGTGTTTCGTGATTCTATGATGGCCTTAGCTTTTACCTAGAAGAGTAAGCTTGTCCTATCCGCGGCCCATAGGCCACATATGGCCCAGGACAGCTTTGAATGCAATCCAACACAAATTTGTAAACTTTCTTAAAAGACAAAATTTCTTTTGCGATTTTTTTTTTTTAGCTCATAGCTATCACTAGTGTTAGTGTATTTTATGTGTGGTCCAAGACAGTTGTTCCAATGGCCCAGGGAAGCCGAAAGATTTGGACACCCTGCTCTAGAGTATAAGCTTCTAGAGGCCTTGAACTGTATTTTCATTCCTTTAGCACCTATGTATAGAGGTTCTCTGTAAATAATTTTGCATTAATTAGAAGAAATTTTTCTCTTATATTGGGAACTTAATACAGCAACCATCTCAGAATTAGAGATAGCTTCACTGGGAACCCAGCTTATGGGACAAATCATTTTTTAAGCTTTCCTGGCTCTGCCTTTTTAAGTTACATTTATTTTCCAAAGCAAAATCTAGGCCATGGATGAAATCTAGGGTTGAATTTTTTCTTTTAAGGTCTAGTTAAAGTCGTGGGTGTTATCTCATTTTTCTTATAGAAAACTTGTGCCTTCTAAAATTTTTTGTGATTTCCAATTCTTCATGAATTCATACTCTAAAAATAGTTAGAAAACCAGTCACATTTGGATGTCTTGGCAATGTCAAAATGCTATAAAACATAAATACTTGCCATTTCACTAGTTTATAGGCCAGTAGCAGTCATCCAATCACTCTTAGGGTAGCTGTTCTGGAGGCCTTAAGCTTTCTTTCCTTTTTAGCTAGAGCACGGTTGACAAACTCTGTAAGAGGGCAGAAAGTAAATTGTTTAGGTTTTGCTATAGTGAACAAGCAGCCACAGGAAAAATAAATAATAAATAGGCATGGCTGGCCCATAGCTTGTCAACTCCTAAATTAGAGGGATTGATTGATTGATTGGTTTGTTTGTTTATTAATTAATTTATATATTTTCAGTCTTTATTAGGGCATAGTAAAATAGTAAACTTTTTCCTAATTACTATGCAGGTTTTACGTAATCATGTGAACATTTTATTTTGTTTAGGTGTTAAAATTTGGAGAAGGTAGGTATGCATTTAAAGTACTCTTAGTAAGTGGCATTTTCAAATCTGTAGTGTGCAGCTGAATTGAAAATGTTTACTATTTTGGTTGGAGGTGTAGATGATTACAAGAGGACAGCATTGGGTGGGAACTGAAATTTTGTACCCCTCCCCCGCCCCCAAATCAGATAACAGTCTAACACCCAGTGTATTAGCAGGTGGGGGCCTTGGGAGATAACCCGTATTTTTTGGTTCATAAGACTCACTTTTCCCCCCCAAAAAAGTGGAGGGAAAAGTGTGTGCATCTTATGGAGTGAATACTGCAAAGAAGAGTGCACGTTGGGGACCTTAATGATGCCGTGGGGAAGCCTGCAGCCAGATCAGAAAGCAGGGACTGCATGGAAGGAGAGCGGGTCCAGGCAGGTCAGGTGCGTCTTATGGAGAGAAAAATACGGTAGGTCATGAGGATGGAACCTTCATCAGTGGGATTAGTTCTGTTACAAAAGGATTCCAGAGAGCTCTCCAGCTGTCTTCACAGTGAGGGTACAGTGAGAAATTGGCAGTCAGAGGGGAAGCTGAGTTTGCCACCCTAAAATATGTCTTTTGCGATATTAATTATTTAAAGCTGGTATGTTTAAGAAAAGAAGACTCAGGAAAAACTTTCGACTTTTCCTCTAACTGCCTAAAATAATAGAGGTTCTGCTCCAGGAAGGGAGAGATCATCATAGATAACTATACTTTAAAATGACTTACCGGTAGGTATGGTAGACAGGGAGGAGCGTATGAGGGCATGCTGGTAAATTTTGCCTCCATTTAAATAGAAAAAGAATGGGAAAAGATATTTTAATGAAAAAAAAAAAAGAAAGAAATATACCTACATCATTTAATTTCAAAACTGCATAATTATTTTTCTACAAAATCACTGCATACTTCAATATACTTCCACCAACACTACAGTAGTTTTTGAAACCCATCCTTTTGTTTTGTTTTTGAAACCATTTCCTTAATGCAGACTTCACCTCTTCATCACAGATGAAGCGCTGGCCTGTCAAGTGTTCCTTTAATCTTGAGAACAGGTAGAAACCACTAGGAGCCAGGTCTGGGCTCTTGTGAATTCAGTAGCACTGAAAAGCCCAGGTATTGAATTACGTCTCTTGTTGCATTTGTGTGAGGCCTGGCATTGTTCTGTTGAAATATTTCATTTCTTATTCCAATCCATTTGATTCTTCTTTTTAACACAGTTAAGAATTTCAATATAGTGTTCAGAGTTTATTGTTTCTTTTTCAAGGAAGTCTGTCAGATAACATGTTCAGAACTCGCAAAAACAGTCACAACATGACCTTTCCAGCTGAGGTTTAAATTTAGAATTATTTTGGCTGAGATGATCCCTTATGGTGGCATTCCATAAAATTGCCTTTTGTTCTCAGGATCATAATGATGGACCCATGTTTCATCACCTGTAATGATCTTTAAGAATTCCTCACCTTCTTATAAAAAATGTTGTAAAAATTGGAGGAACATTTTCTTTTAAGAATTCAATAATAGGGGAAGCCGGGATGGCTCAGTGGGTTAGGCGCTCACTTTGCAGCCCCGGGGACCGAGGATTGAATCCCGGCCCTGGCCCGTGCGGACCCATATGCTGAACTGGGGAGTTCCCCCATTTCGGTTCTTATCAGGGTGAGACCCCGGCCCAGTTCCTGCCCTGTGCAGCCACGTACCCAACTGTGGAATGAAACTATGTGGAAAAACCAATGGTGTGCAACTATGGAGACTGTTCTGGGCCCTCCCCCTTCTCTCTGTCTCTGACTGTATCTCTGTCTCTGTCTCTGTCAAAAACAATAAATAAATCTTTTAAAAAAAAAGAATTCAATAATAGCATGGTATTTGAACCAAACGGCTGGACACTCTTCCATTTTTATGTGCACTGGATGAAAAATGTAAGCATTTGTGTGTGCTAGGTCACGAATGATGAAGGAGAGATACCATAGAACCAGTTATATCCAGATATGTCTAGTATAACAAAAAATACTACAGTGGAGGCAAAATTTATCAGCCCGCCCTCATGGCAAGGCCCGTTTGATCAAAATCCTTGCTGTGTGCTATTGTTTTCAGATGGGCCACCAAACTTTTGTTTGCTAAACATTAACTTGTGCATTTCCTTGCAAATTGCCTTATTTCTCTTTGAAGTCCTAGATCTCTACTTCCTCACTGCAAAATGAGTATACCTCATTTTGCCCTACTGTCTTTGGAATTTTCGTGCTTATGTGAATTTCCCATGTGCACGTATTTGTATTAACAATTGATTTCCTCCTGTTATTCTGCCTTAATTTTGACTATTAGTCCAGCAAGAACTTTCTAAAGGTAAGTAGAAAGATTATTTTTCTTCTGCCACATCTGCAACCCAGAAATGGGCTCTCCCAGAACTTGCCCATGCTGGCACCTTAATTCTGGACTTCCAACCTCCAAAACAGAAAAAAAGTTGTAGTCCATGTCACCTAGTCTGTGCTATTTTGTTGTGGTCACCTGAACAGACTATGACAGGAACACTGTTGGGAAACTTAAAATACATGACCTCTTCCCTCCTTTCCTCTCCTTTGTTCTCTCTCCCCTGCCTTCCTGCTCCCCTTCACCCCCCTCCCATTTTCTCTCTCTAATGTAAATAGGTAGGAGCAGTGAATTAGGAGTGAAGAAAATGTGATAAAAGGCATCATTTATAAAGTACTTATAATTTTTCTCTGTGAAACTAGATTTGAGATGTCAAACTGAGTATCCAGAACATTGGTCTTAATACAGTTTTCTAACCACCAATGCACTAAACCAGTACTATTTCCCTGGCTTAGCCAGGACAGTGAGAGCAGAGGTGCCAAGGAGTGGTGGTGGTGTGTGTATGCCATTCCCCATGCAGTTAAAAGTCCTGAGTGCTCACTGTAGCTGTCTGTAGTGGAGCCTTATCTTAGGAAGGGGTGAGGTAGTAAAGTCAGCAAGCATGGCCAAAAGGCAGATAGAGAAGTCAAAACTACCCATGAAAATGTTTTAACTAAGTTGTGAAAATCTGGGCCTTTTGAAATCCAAACCAAAAGTAATTACTTGTGTCTGTATTTTGGCTAAGGCCTCATGATTAGAGACCTTGTTTGGATTTAAATGGGCAAGGATAATTGAACAAATAAAATAATATTACTTATATTTTTGTCAAATGAGCCCATATAGTTGAATTATCTTAAGTTAAATACAAGTATTATGCATGCACTGTATTTTGTCTTTTCCATAGCTGACCTAAACCTCATATGTTACTGTTTTGATTGGGAATCTAACTGGTTGCAAGTAACAGAAATGGACTCTGGCTAATCTGAGCAGGAAACGAATTAGTTGGAAGAATGATGGGTAGCTCCGAGAATGGATGGAAAGCTGGAAACTGGGTGAGAAAGGGAACTCTGAACCAGAGGCTCAGGGCCAGAGCCCACATCACACCACAGAACCAGTTCATTGAGGACGGTGCCACTGATGCTGAGTAAGGATGCCACAACTTTGCACTGAGTGCTACCAGAGCCACGTGCTATTAGTCCCTGTTGCTCAAGAAAGTAATCTTTATAATATATGATTAGCATCTGATGGGCCAAGCTTCAGTCACCTGCCCTGTGTTAGCTACAAGGGGAGCTAGAAAACTGAGTACTTAACTATGGTAGTTTCTAAATGAGATATACCTTCCCACCCAGATTCAGACAGTGGGAAATAAATCCCTAAACATGAGGGGGTCAGATATTAGTCAGTAAAAAAACAAAACAAAACAAAAATAACAAATACCCACTATCATTATCTAGCTCTGAATGAAATGCTGACCTTCTGAGTGAGTGCATGCTACCTGCCACTCCATCAGCCATTCCAATAATAATTTCTTATGCTAAGTTACAATGTTCGGAAGGCTAATAAAGCAATTTGTTTTGTTCTGTTTTATCTGGAGAAGAAACAACTAGGGCTGTCTGGAAAAAATCCAGCCATAAAATGCCACTCAATTTTTCATATTCCATGACTGAATATTTTCTGGACAGCCCTCATATATAATTTATAATGGTTGCCCTTTTGTCCTGATTTGCAGAAAGCTCCGGGCTAACTTTCAATCACAAGAGCTCTAAAAATCACCTGGACTGTGATTTTCAACATGTTATCCACAGAGCCCTCGGGGCTCATGGAAGTGCCCTGGGCCATGGACAAGGGATCTCTGTCCCTTCCCACCCTGCCTATTTTAAGGAAGCTCTCTTAACTGTTTTATCTCTGTAGGCTCTCCTAAAGACTACATTTGATTAAAGGCCTCCACTGTGAAGGCATGCTTCTGCTTGGATTGATTAGCCCACTTGCCTCCTCTCTCAAGGTTCCCATTCTCTATTTCCATGTCAACAATTTCATTTTGTACAATGACAGCAGCACAAGCACTTTTCTAGAAGCAAGTTGACATTAATCCTAAAAAAGCCACTCAGGATGCTGGGATAGCTCAGTGGTTGAGCACTTGCTTCACAATCGCAAGATCTGGGGTTCAATTCCCAGCCCTGGCTTGTGCAAACCCATCTGCTGAACTGCGGCAACAACTGGTAACCGCTGAGATGGCTCTTAATGAAGGTTCTTGCCTCCCATGCAGGAAGCCCCTGGTTTGGTCCTGCCCTGTACAACCCCACATCCATCTGTGTGGAATGAAACTGTCATGACTAATTATGTGCAATTGAGACTTCCCTGAGCCTCCCCTCCCTCTGCCCTCATCTCAAACAATAAAATAATTCTTAAAAACAAACAAACAAACAAACAAAAAACCCCTTTGGGGGCATTAAGAGGATTTTCTGGTGCCAGTTCTGCTTGGATCCTTGTAAACAAATAGCTGCTGTTAAGACTCATAGGAATTTCAGATGAATTTCAGGGTTAGTCCCGATAGGCCTCTCTGAGCCTTCACAATATTTCCTTAGCTGTCCAGGCAGTTGTTTTGCTTAAAGATTTGCTGGTGTTTCAAATTTATTAAAGGCTCCCCATCCAGTGCAGTATTTCTGTCAAATGAATTTTTTTTTTTTTTTTGTATCTGTCTCCTTATCCCCACAAAACCTAATACGAATGTTCTGAAGTTTCCACCATATTTTAAAACCAGGATTTCCTCCTGGCCCTTATTAGCCTGAACAGTTGTACCTGTTTTCTAGTGTTTCCTCTAGATTTAATTTGAATACCTTTTTTTTTTGAAGTTTTAGAAGATGGATGAAAGTGTTATATTGGATTCTCTGCCTTTTTTGAAACTTTATTTTCTTCCTTTTCAGACAGTCTTGCAAAGGGATGGGTAATATGAAATATTTATTATTACAACAGTTTAACTACCTTGAGGATATCATGTTCTTTGTAAGAACAGTTGTAAAAGTCAAATGCAGTTAACTAGGTGCACATTGAATATTCAAAAGAACAGTAAGGTCCCCAAGTTTCACTGTAGCTATTCAAGATTTGAGTGATTACATCCTCTCCATTTCATCTACTGACCAGTGATAAATTTTAGAGTTTGTAGCAACAGGAGCTTCAGTGAGCTTTTATTTACATCATTTTGTGGTTCCTCACCATTTGTCTGAGACATCTAGCTACAGATTATTGCGAGCACACTTCAGATGAAGGAACTGAAAGTCAGAGATAAAATCATCAGCTCAGGGGAAGCCGGGATGGCTCAGTGGGTTAAGCGCTCACTTTGCAGCGCTGGGGACCGAGGATCGAATCCAGGCCCTGGTCTGTGCGGACCCATATGTTGAACTGGGAGTTCCCCGAGTTCAGTTCTCTCTCTGTCTCTGTATCTCTCTTTCTCTCTCTCTCTCTCTCTCTGTCAAAACCAATAAAAAAAAATATATATATATATATATAAAATCATCAGCTCAAACTGCATAGGTAGAAAATTTCAGAGCTGAATGTGGAACCCAGGTCTTTAACCTATTTCAAGATGGAAACAATCTTAGTAGAGTCAGGCTTAGCTGCCTGGGCATGTTGAATTTGTGTGTGTGGGACCCTGGGAGCTACTGATGGTGGTGTGTTGGACGATGATGATTCTCAGGCCCACCAAAGCTGCAAGACGTGGCAGCTCTTCTTTTGCTTGGCTCTTGCCTCCACTAGCTAGAGTATTTCAGGCACAAGCATTGTGCTAACAAACCTAGAGATCAAAGTTTTAGCAGAGGCATTAAAAAGGCAGAAAGTTCACAAATACATAATAAGCCTTAATTAGCTGGACACACTGTGAACAGGAACAAGGTCTCTGAGTCTGGAGGAATTGGAATATGACAAGGATTCAGTATACAGATTGGACCAGGAGAGTCAACTAATGTCCAGGGAGAGTACCCAGGCTATAATTAATACCCTAAGTCCCTAGCAAGCTCCTTTTTATTTCATTGATAGCCATCTTTTGTTCTCTGTAGAGTTCCATTGTACATGGACTCTCTAGGGCAAGCACATGTTCCCTAGTTATCCACAAACTCTGCTTATTCCAGAATCTAAGCCTTTGCTCATTTCCTCCCTATTCCCTTCATTTATCCATAGCCCACCCATTTGTAAAATCATACGAATATGAAACTCTTCATATTCATGGAAGAGACTGGCTATGATAAAATCTTTGTAATTAAGGTGAGCAGTCGTCCCGCTTTTGGCAGGACAGTCCTGATTTTTAACAATTTGTTCCGCGTCCCGCAGCTAAGGCCCGATTTTTGGAAAGAATGCACGACAAGCTAGGGAACAGCGGGAGATAGACCAAATTTTTACTGTAATCAAGAACACCCCCCCCCCCCCCCCAGTCAATGGTGTCCCGCTTTACCAATGTTAAAATCTGGTCACCTTATTTGTAATAGAGGATGCTAAATCCCCCATACTATAACATTAGGTCCTAGAAAGTCCAGGTCATTCTAAGAGAATGTGAAACATGTTCTGCCCTTTACCCTCCTCCTGCGTATAAAGGTTTGGAGTTGAAGAGGTGAGGGAGGAAAAATTCCCTTTGAGGATAGCTATCAGTGTGCTTTGTCTGTATCCTCTTCAAGGGTATCTGTAAGGTCAGTGGGTCTTGGGGGCCCAGGCAAACAGGATGTGGCAAAGGGTACTTTCCAAGTGGCTGTAACCTGCCTGGGAACTTTCGAAAGCGGGACTTCCATTGGCCACCTGATCCACCTCTCCCCCACCCCAGAGACCTATAAAAGTTGCCCCCTCCCTTCCCTGGACACTTCTTCAGCCCCCATCTTCTTCCGGGGGGCGAGATTGGGGGCCGCTGAATCTCGCCCGGGGGTGCTCTCAATAAAGGCTCACATTTGATTAGCCACTCGATCTCTCGTGTTGATTCCTTACAGTATCCATCAGAGCTTGTGTCCCCTAGGTCAGGAGGGAGGACGTAAAAATTACAAGAGAAGCTATAGCTGGATAGCCAGATTGACCTTAGACAACAGAGTGGAGAGGAGGAAGGGTGGCACTTTCACTGTCATGGAGGGGGAGAGGAAGTGGGTACAGGTGTGTGCTTTCCAAGACCAGATATGATGTCTGACAATTAAGTCCATGAACTCATCCTAGAAAGTGCTACACACCTCATTCCTGAATATCACTACGGTC
This sequence comes from Craseonycteris thonglongyai, assembly GCA_004027555.1. Classification (NCBI taxonomy): domain Eukaryota; kingdom Metazoa; phylum Chordata; class Mammalia; order Chiroptera; family Craseonycteridae; genus Craseonycteris; species Craseonycteris thonglongyai. Next base: position 17,436 of record PVKE010007425.1, on the reverse strand, counting down.
ACCTTTGTCAGCACCTCATCTACGCTTCATGGCAATTTTGGAATTCTTTCTGGAATAGTCATCAAAGCCGTTGTCATATTACCCTTGATGTCCTGAACATCAAAATCTTTTCCTTTCAGTATTCTTTATCTTTGGATAAAGATATGGAGACTGCTGTGGGCTCCCTGCCTCCTCTCTGCCTCTCTTTGTCTCTGTCTCTGTCTGTCTCTGTCAAAAACAATAAAATCTTTTTTGAAAAAAAGTGTGAACTAGAAATAATCCCTTTAAGATACCTGAATTTCTACAAAAGTGACACTAAAGGCCAAATAGGATATTATAGTGAAAACAGCAAGACTGAGATTCAACAAATTCATTCGACTGACTATTCAAGAGAGGTTTTAATTTCAAGTGAAGGGTGCCCTATCCAATGTAATGCTCATAAATGTGCAAGGCCTATCTATATATCAAGCAGGATGACTGTGATTCAGGAGATGAAGAATGGAATTGGGAAGAAAAAGAAAATATTTCAAATATAAAACTACCCAAATTGCTGGTATAAACACTAGTTTTGCTAAGACTAGTAGCAAATCCTATGCCTCTGTGTTTTGAAACAAGTGCTAAATGATGATTTAAAAAAAAATAACTGTAGAACCAAATAGGTACATAAGTCAAAAGATAAAAGACCAGAATTTGAAGGACAAGAATTGGCTTCCAATAACAAGTGATGAAATGAAAGCATACACTTGGTTATGTATCATAATGTCACAAGTACAAAAATCTAGAACAGATATGTACTGGTCAACAGAGCAATATTAGAGACACTGATATTTTCAAAAACTATGCCTTGCAAATGTTTCTTAGCAATATCACATTTTCTTCACTTTGTGGATAATGAAACTGTATGTAAAGCAGACAGAATATGAAAAGTGTTAAGTATAGTCAAGTATTTGAATAAAAAGTTTGAACAATTTTGCACTCCAGATGAAGATGTCTCCCTAGATGAGTCACTGGTGAAATTCAAAGGATGTCCGGGGTACATGCAACTTATAGCTATCAAATGTGCTATATTTGGAATCAAAGTTTACAAGCTATGTGAATCCAATACTGGATATTGCACCTGCAAGTGTTAAGTTGGAAACTAAATAGTATTTTTCTTTCACATCAAAATTCATTTAATCCGTATGTCAAGGTGTTACTGGAGGGAAACAGGCTCCAGGCTCGTGCTGCCTGCGCCGTTCAGCCAATAGACTGACACAGGAGTTGGGTGATAGTCTAAGCATTTATTACAAAGGCACCAGTTACCTGAGATGGTGGAGGTCAGGTAGAAGAAAGGAAAGTGGCCTTTATTTCAGAGCTACATACAACATGCAAAGGAAAATAACCTTGCTGCCACCCCCAGACCTGTCCTAGATGGCACTGGGAGCCTTTCTCCCTTTAACAATACTGTTCTTTAGAGAAGACTGGGGGCTGCAGAATGATCTTTCATGCAGATCTGTGAGGCAGCAGAAAGTAAAGTCCAAAAAGGCCTAAGCGGAAAGGAAAGGGCTGTCTCTGCCCTGCCTCTGCTCACCGTCCTCTGGGAAGCAATGTCTGCTGGTGTTTAGTCCTACAGGTGATCTTGGGGACTTTCACAGAAGCAGAGGGTTCATCTCTGGTCTTCCAGCCCAGCGATCCCAGCGCTGAGCCCCCTCACTGCCCGCTGTCTGCTTATCTTCTTTAGCTATGCTCCCAGGGCCGGGCTTGCACCGCTGCTGTTCTTGATGGGTCAGGCTTCTGCAGGCTGCAAACACCTCCAGGTTCCAAACGCTCCTGCATAAAAGCTCTCAGTCCAAAAAGCCCTCCTTCTGTATTTATAGCCTCACCAGTAATTGACAGGAGGGTCTCTCTTCCCGTCAATAATAGCCCATTACTACCAATTACCCTCATCCAGCCACCCTGCAATGTTTCTGTTCTTGTGAGTTTCAATCCATTGGCACTAGTTATATTTACCTCTGGCAGCTCCCGCAGCTTTCATTGTAACAGAGGGGAGATCCCGGAGGTGCCTGCCCACTTATTTACAGCTACTCTGGGCAGCCTCCTCCTTTAGTGGCCCCTCCCTTCCTCGCCCTGCTACAAAGGGATTAAAAATAATAAATTAGAATATGATAGAAGATATAATGTAATATGGGTAAGTATTGTTTCCTGACACTTTTGGTTCAGGTTTATAAATACCGGTGTTTGTGTAGATTTTATTTTCTTTTATAAATATTGTGGATTGCAGTAAAAAAAAAGTTTTTGTTTTACTCTCCTTTTGTGTTTGGTTCTTAAGGGATTAGGCAGCTGCAATCTGGGAGATTAGAAATATGATCAATGGAGCCCGTTTCTTTTCTTTCTTTTTTAAAGATTTTATTGTGTTGAGAGAGAGAGGAAGAGAGAGAAGGGAGGTGGACCCAGAGTGGTCTCCATAGTTGTGATATAGTTTCATTCTACACAGGTGGATGTGGGACCACATGGAGTGGAACCGAACTGGGGGCCTCCTACATGGCGGGAGGGGAGAACCCTCACTGCCAGTCATCCTGGTGGTTACCAGCTGTGCCACAGTTTAGCATGAGTTTGCATGGGCAGGAATGGGATTGGATCCCTGGACTTCATGGTTGCAAGGCTGTTGAGCTATCCTGGCATTCCCTGGAGCCAGTTTCAATGCAATTTATTTTACCTCTCTTGGCTTAGCTTTATCTGTGAAACACTGAATAACAATAGTGCTTACCTCAGAGGGTTGTTATACTGGACTAAAAGGATTAAACAAATTGATCCATGCAAAGTGTTTTCAATAGTACCTGAAACACAGTTGTATTTGATACATGCTAATTATTGTTGTAATGATGCTTATTTTTTCTCCTGTCCAAAGATAACTTCTTCAGAGTCCAGTTTTACTCATTGGTAGGCAATGATTTCTGAAAGCAAATAGGCACTCCACAAATATATATGGAGCAACAATTGTGTGTTAGCATTCGGCTATGTGCTAGGGGTACAAAGTAGCATAAAATAATGTCCCTGACTTTGAGGAACATACAGTCTCCCAGAGAGATTCCAGTTTACTTTACTTGATCTCCAGCACTGCTATGTGGTGCCTGGTATATTTTAGGTCTCCAGGAAATATGTGTTAAATGCATTTCTAAGGAAAGAATTATGAACTCTCTTTACCTCACCAGATGCAGTAAATAGAGGAGCATTCTCCCCTTTCATTTTTTCTGGTGCCTTCAAGATGTGGAGGAAAGAACAGCAGCACAAAAGACTTTCCTGCAAATGCAAATGTCTCCAAAAGTCTACATTTGAGGAAAGATGAATTTGCTCTTGTAGACATCCTCTGGTGTCCGTTCCATAGTGTTTATTTAGAAAAAAATTCCAGGGAAGAAATGAGAAAGAAAACAGATGGTGCCAAATCTTACCCATTTCTTCTGTCTTTGCTGCTCAGAGCAGCTGGCAAGCCAGTGGGAGGGAGGTGGGGTGGGAGGGGCAGGGGATATGGTGTCCTTCATGTGGTCAGCTCCTTCCATTCCCACATTGCCATCTTTCTGCTGTGTAAACAGAGCTCTGATGTCACAACCCAAGGAAAGTCAGGCTGGATAGGTATGGCCAGCCCTTCCTCCTGCCCTTCCAAGCATGGCAAAGGCTTCCAAGCAGGTCACATGTGAAGTTAACAAATTGAAAGGGTAGTTGGTTTTTAGCCAGAGGGAGTAGAAACCAGTAAAAGAAGACAAAACCAACGGATTTGGGACAATGTTAAGCCCTCCCCATCTACTGTCCTGGAAGGATAATAGAACTGTCCATAGGTAAGACCCAATGTTCAAATGTGTCTTCTCTAAAATGGTCAGGCACTATCTTTTAAAATGACTAACAGCTAAAGTTTGCACTTCAATTGTTCTGCAGTTTCCAAATTGACAATACGCAAGGGCACAGCCATGTATACTGTCTCAAATGACTTGGCCAGTGTCATGCAGTGCTAAGATGGAAAAGAAGATATCTTAAATTTGAAGATCAGCTCTCTTTCAATGAATTTTTATGTCTTGAAAAGAAATTCTTCCTTGGAGATCCTGGGATGGCTCAGCAGGTTGGGTGTTTGCCTTGTAACTGTGAGATCCAGGGATTGAATCCTTGCTCCTGCTCATTCAATCCCATATACTGAGCTGTGGTGCAACTGGTAACCACTGGGATGGCAGTGAAGGTTCCCACCTCCCATTCAGGAAGCCCCCTGGTTTGGTTCCCTCCCCATAGGGCCCCACATCCATCTGTGTGGAATGGAACTATGTCACAGCTGATGAGGTACAACTATGGAGACTGCCCTGGGCCTTCCCCCATTCTCTCTCTCACCTTCTCTCAAAAAAACAATAAGGGAAAGCCGGGACGGCTCAGCGGGTTGAGCGCTCGCTTTGAGGCCACGAGGACCGAGGATCGAATCCTGGCTCCGGCCCAGGCAGGACCCACATGCTGAACTGGGGAGTTCCCACAGTTCGGTTCTCTAACTGTCTCTGTCTCTGTCTCTCTCTCTATCTGTCAAAAGTAAAATAGAAATAAATATGCACTGAAG
>PVKE010007425.1:0-12790 GCA_004027555.1 Craseonycteris thonglongyai | reverse complement strand
AGATAAAAAAAAAAAGAAATCAAAACAAAAAAAAAAGAAAAAAAAAAACAAAACAATAAAATAAATCTTTAAAAAAAATAACAAATTCTTCCTCTTCCATAGCAAGCCATTTTCCTGTGTTCTATTTATATCTACATGTTTTATTGATCTTAGAAAGTTCTTCATCCCTTTTCCCCAAAGCTACCTACTACCTTTGGTATCTAAATTCCTTGACCCCCTTGGTGTGGGAGGTAAATGGTAGATTCAGTAGCTGATGCATTTTGTAAGCCTTATATTGTTCTAAGTATGTTGAAGTCATAGCTTCATGGGTGTGCCACCTGGGCAGTCACACTGGGCCTGATTCTTAGTTTAAAGCACTGCTGCTGCTATCTTCAAATTCTTAACAATTTTTATACTTGGCCCCACAATTTTGTAGCTGCCACTGATTGACCCAATTTGTTTCTGAGGAAGCACATTCTCATTTTGTGCTTATTTGTACACGTATTTGGCTTTCTGCCTCAATATTGAGCTCTTTGGGGGCAGGTAATGTTTATCTGTGCTTTCTACAGTTTAGCTTGCATAATCCACATAGGCTTTTATTTTCAGGAGTACACTTGAAATTGGCCATGATGGGCATATATGTACACTCTGGAAACTGGCAAGTGCCTTTTCTCAGCCAATGAGATACCATGAAAGTTTTTCTGAGACTTGGATCAGAGGTAGGGCCTTTTTCCTATTGGGCATGAACCCAAGAGAATGTGAAGTCTGGCACACTGACAACCATCCTGCCAATGGGAGGAGTGACCTCCAGTGAGAACGGAGCCAACATAGCAAAAGACCAGAGGAGAGAGATAGAGGTATACCAGTACGTGATGCCACAGTGCGAGACCTATGTCCAGCAGTACCTGATCCCACCCCTAGTCCTAGGCTTTTTGATTAAGTGAGCCAATAAACTTCTTTTGTATTTAAGCTAGTTTGGGTTAAATTTTGTATCATTTATAACTGAAAACAGTCTAAAGGATACAACAGAATTTGCATTAGGTCCAGAATTACGTTACTCCTATTGAAAGGTTTGTCTGATACTAATTTACAGAGATGGTAGAACTCCTGACCTCAATCTCATTCTGTTCTTGTATTAACTGTAATTCTGTGTTTGACAAACACATATTTGCTTCATTATGATGTGGGCAAAGCCCCGTATCACTGCTTGCAATTAAGCCTCTGGTTCTGTAAATCTTCCTTGCTCCCTGCGCGTCACTCCTCTGCTTCTGCAGATCCTGCTCACTCCCTGCCCCTGTGGCCTTGCCCTCTCCTGGTGCCTGCACTCTCCTGGCTCCTGTATCTGCCAAACCTAGATATATGACGGCGGGAAAAGAGAACTTATCATAGAAAATAACCATGTAAAATTCTCCCTATATAAGCCTGATACTCCTTGCAGTCGGGGCTCAGACTTTGGAGCAACACTCCTCTGAGCCCACTGGCATAAATAAAGCTTTGTGACTCCTATCTCCCGAGTGCTGCTTGGTTCCTTTGTGGGGTGGACTGTAACATTTGGTTCCCTGACCGGGAAGCCCAACTGCACTGGCCTGTTGAGCCACCCGTTTGGGGAAGGGCAGAGCGGTGGACATGGAGCGGAGCCAAGGCGGGGCAGGCGCATGCAGCTGAGTTTAGCACGCCCTAATCTGGCCACCTCTTGTCGGTTCCATGCCGTGATTCCTGCCAGACTTGAAAGGAGATCAGGACAAACTGATTCAGAGCGGTTGTTGGACACGGTAAGGTCTGGGGACCCTGGACCTAGCTAGGCCTGCCTTCACAGCAGAAGGGAAGCCTGGTCACCTCCCAAAGAGACCCAGGAAAGGTTTTCAGTTAGGGCCTCTTGGAGGTGGGGAATGTTTTAACCTCTGGTGTGAATGTGAGTGTGAGTGAGAGGCCTGACTTGGTCCTCTGGTTGGGTACAAGATTGTGGTCCCTCAGCCGAAGGGCTACGGGATCCGAGTGCGCCCTCACCTGCGGTTCCGTGGTGACATCATACGGCATAACGGTGATTCACCTCCCGTGTGGAGAGTGACCTGGCCCGGGCTCTACACGGATACACCTCAGCCAAGACAAGCCTAAGCCCCCGTAAGGGACGTGGCCAGGCGGGCTCTGTCTGCATCTCAAACCGAGGCCTCCCGTCCTTTGTCTGTCTTTGTGGCACCGGGCGTGGGAAACATGGGCTCGGGGCAGAGCAAACCCACGGTTCTCGACTGTATGGTAAAGCATTTTAAGAAAGGTTTCTCAGGTGACTATGGGGTAAAGATGAGCCCTGGGAAGTTGAGAACCCGCTGTGAGTTGGAATGGCTGGCTTGCCAGGTTGGTTGGCCTGCGGAGGGGACCCTGGATGTTTCAATAGTCCACAGAGTCTGGCAGGTTATTGCTGGAAACCCTGGCCACCCAGATCAGTTCCCCTTCATTGATTCCTGGCTGGAGGTGGCACGTACCTTGCCTCCTACGGTGCAGTTCTGTACGAATAGGGTCCTCATTGCCAAGGCCCTCAGAGGGCACCATGGACAGAAAGAGCTGACCAAGCCTGTCTTCCAAAGGGATCCAGAGGAAGAACCCCTGCCACCCCGATATGCCCCGAGACTGCCCAGGGTCCCAAGTCCTCCTGTTCTGGACATGCCACCCCGCTCAGACCCGCCAGCGCCAGCACCTTCCGAGTCGCCTCCTCAGGAATTGGACTCCCCTGGGCCAGCCAGTCGACTCTGGTCCAGAGATACAGCCCTCCAGATGCCCTTGAGAGAAACCAGAGGCCTGGATGTGGTGGGAGATGATGAGACCCTACAGCCAGGTAGATTCATCATCTCCTATCAGCCCTTCACCACCACGGACCTCCTGAACTGGAAGCACCATACCCCTCCTATCTGAAAAGCCTCGGGCCATGATACAGATCCTCGAGTCTACCTTCCAGACTCAGCGTCCCACCTGGGAGGACTGTCAGCAGCTCCTCCGAACCCTGTTCAACACCGAAGAATGACGATGCATCTTAAGAGGCTCTCGCCAGTGGCTGGAGGAAACGGCCCTGGGGGCACAATAGATGTCACTGCCTGGGCTTCGAGGGCTGCCCTGAAAGATTGACCAACTTGGGACTTTAATACGGAGGAAGGTCGAGCAGCCATTCGCCAATACCAGGAGGCCCTCCTGAGGGGCATATGCTCCGGGGCCAGAAAGACAACCAATGTGTCTAAGATGGCCTGTGTGACACAGCAAGCTGAATGCCCCCTGGTTTTACTATGACTGGCCATGAATGGCGCTGCGAAGCCTTCCGCATCTTTGCCCTGTTCAATCCGGAGGCACCGGAGAACCAGAGAATGGTGAACGCAGCTTTCATGGCTCCGTCAGCTCCAGGTATATGCAGAAAACTGCCGAAACTGGAAGGATTCGCCAGCATGAACGTCAGCCAGCTCTGGAGGTCACCAACAAGGTGCACATGAACCATGAGGTCGCCGCCGAGAGGGAAGTGGATAAGAGAAGAAGCCAGCCTCCTCGCCACAGCCCTGAAGAAGGGGAAACAGAGGACAAGAAAAAGAAAGAACGGCTACCCTGAAATGGGGGCCATGGCCCTTGTTGAAGGACGACCAATGTGCCTACTGCAAGGAGGTTGGACGCTGGAAAAATGAATGCCCGACCCTCAAAGGGCCAATCAGGCCGCCCAGAAACGGGGGGAAGCCCCGTGCGGGCATGGACTCCGACTGAGGGGGACCAGGCTCACTCACACTCGGCCCCCACGAGTGCATGGTCAACATAAATGTGGGGGGGGCCAACCCATGACTTTCATGGTGGACACCGGAGCGGACCACTCTGTGGTGACCACCCCCGTAGGCCTTTTTGGGACTCGGACTGCAACTATTATGGGTGCTACGGGGAACCAGGCAACCCACCAGCCATTCTGCCAAGCCCGAACATGCGAAGTAGGCGGCCACCCTGTGAGACACAAATTCCTCTACATGCCAGACTGTCCAATATCCCTCCTTGGACGAGACTTCCTCGCTGAACTCAGGGCCCAAATATCATTCAACTCATCGGGGTAGGCCGCCATGCGACTTGAGCCTCCTGGGACCGGACTCATCCTATCAGTCGTTACGCCCCGGGAAGAAGAATGGAGGCTCTACTGCCCCGATGAGGTGGAAAACTCCGCTGGAGTTCCGACGCGACTTTCCGCTGGCACGGGCAGAGGGCAACCCGCCGGGATTAGCCAAGAATAGGGCCCCAGTCACCATCCCGTTAAAGCCAGGAGCGCTGTCCCAATGACTCCGACAGTACCCCTTCCCTGGGGAAGCAAGGCTGGGCATACAGGAACACCTGAGCCGAGTGAGAGAAGCCGGTGTCCTCATTGAATGTCAATCGCCATGGAACACACCCCTCCCACTGGTGAAGAAGCCACACGGAGGGGGCTACCAGCGGCCAGTGCAGGTCCTGGGAGCCATAAACCAGGTGGCAGTCTCCCTACACCTGATAGTTCTGAATCCATACACTCTGCTAAGTCAGCTGCCCTCGGGCGCAGCCTGGCTCACCTGCCTGGATTTGAAGGACGCCTTCTTTTGCCTGTGGCTTGTGCCACACAACCAGCCCCTCTTAGTCTTCAAATGGACCGACCCCGCCACTGGCAGGCAGATGCAATAACCCTGGACTAGGCTTCCACAAGGCTTCAAAAACTCCTCGACCCTCTTCAGGGAAGCTCTGGCGGCTGACTTGGGACCTTCCCCCCGGGGGGAACTACGCTGGACTCTGTCTGATCCAGTACGTAGACGATTTGCTCCTGGCGTGCGCCACCAAGGAGGATTGTGTGGCTGCCACCGGAGCACTCCTCAATCACCTGGCCGTAACAGGCTACCAGGCCTCCTGGAAGAAAGCTCAAATCTGTAGGAGGGAAATGCACTACTTAGACTTTGTCATCTCCTGAGGGCAGTGAGCACTGAGATGGAGAGGACAAGGGTCATTCTGGCACCTCCCAGCCCCAAGATTAGAAGAAACCTCCATGAGTTCCTGGGGGCAGCAGATTCCGCTGCATCTGGAGCCCTGGATCCTCGGCAGTACCAAAGCCTTTGTATATGGCCCTCACTGGGCCCGAGGTGGGCGCTCTGAAATGGGCAGAAAATCAAGAAAAAGCGTTCCAGAAACTTAAGTGCCTGCTGACCCAGGGGCCGGCACTAGGACTCCCCAAGTTGAAAAAGGCCGTTCAACCTGTTCGTCTATGAAAAGGAAGAGGTCACGTTGGGGGTACTCACTCAGACAGTTGGACCATGGCAGTGCCCCATCGCATACCTGTCAAAAAAACTGGGCTCAGTTGCCATGGACTGGCTGCCTTTTCTTAGGGCCCTGGCAGCCACAGTAGCCCTCATCCGGGAGGCAGACAAACTCACCCTGGGGCAAGAACTCTTCTCTGTGAGAACCCCTGAATAACCCTGGAGGCTGTTCAGACCTTAAATCGTGCCACATTCCTGCTGGTGGAGGAGGGGAACCTGGAGCATGACTGCACCGAATTGGTAAATGAGGTTTACACAAGCCGGCCAGATCTTCATGACACCCTGCTTCCCAATCCAGAGCTCACTCTCTGCACCGATGGGAGCAGCTCCGTGAGAACTGGAGGGCAGTGAGCCGGATCTGCAGTGACCACAGAACACTCGGTGCTGGAAGCAGAGGCACTCCCCTGAGGATGGTCCACACAGCGAGCTGAGCTGCAGGCTCTGGCAAGGACCCTGGTGCTCGCAGAAGGAGAAACGTCAACATACATACAGAATCCTGCTATGCATTCGCCACCGTCCACATCCACGGGGCTATGTACAAAGAGCGGGGACTGCTGACAGCAGAAGGCAAGGCCATTAAAAACACGGAGGAAATTCTAAAACTGTGGGAAGCTGTTTGGCTCCCCAAGCCAGTGGCGATCCTGCACTACCGGGGACACCAGAAGGGGTCGGACTCAGTTAGTGCAGGAAACCAGCTGTCAGACGAAGCCACCAAGACAGAAGCTGAGGGGGATTTGGAGGGCGACCCTGAGCTATCATGTCTTCTGGCAGCCAACAAAAGCATGAAGCCGCCACAGTATTCGAATGACGAAAAGAAATGGGCCAGGTCAGAGGGGGCCATCAGAATCCAGGAGGGATGGTGGCAACTCCCAGACAGAAGACTCTTCATCCCAGCCCTGCTCGCTCCTCAACTCGTCTCCGAGTATCACCAGCTGACCCACTTCGGTAAAACAGCGTTGGAGGAACTGCTGAAGAAACAGTTTTATGTCAGCCAGCTCTCTGCCCTTTGTACGACCATCAGAGAACGATGCATGACTTGTGCCAAGAACAATATGCCTACTGCTCCCCGCCCATCCCCCGGGGTGCAACAGGTCGGTGGCACACCCTTTGAGGACCTTGAGGTAGATTTCACTGAAATACACCCAAGCTGGGGGGACAAATATCTGTCAGTGCTGGTCTGCACCTTCTCAGGATGGACAGAGGCCTTTCCGGCTAGGACAGAGAAGAGCCGAGAGGTAGCGAAGACCCTTCTAAGGGAAATAATCCTGCTGTATGGCATGCCCCTGACCATGCACAGTGATAATGGGCCAGCCTTTGTGGCTGAGCTGCTGCAGACAATGACAAGGGCTTTAGGGATTCCCTGGAAGCTGCATACGGCCTGTAGCCCACAGAGCTCAGGGAAAGTGGAATGCATGAACCGCACCCTCAAAACTACCCTGGCTAAGCTTAGCCAGGACACTGGACACACATGGGTAGATCTCCTGCCCATAGCGCTTCTCCGGGTGAGATGCACTCCTGGAAAATATAGATTCACTCCTTTCGAGATTCTGTACAGCCGGCCCCCACCCCTCCTGGGTAGGATTCTAGGAAACCTCCAGCAGTTGGGAAACAGAAGTCTGGAGGAACAGATGCTAAAGTCCAGATGGTCAGGGACTATGTCCTGGAAAAGGCACCTATCTCGCTGGGGATCCCAGTTCACCCCTTTGGTCCTGGAGATCAAGTTTGGGTAAAGAATTGGAAAAAGGAGCCCCTCAGGCCACACTGGACAGGGCCCCACACTGTCATTCTTGTAACACCAACAGCTCATAAGGCTGCAGGTGTCACCCCATGGATACACCACACCAGGGTCAAGAAGGCAGCTGCTGGCAGGGGACCAGGAGTGTGGAAAGTGACCGCCTGCCCAGCAGAGCCCTTTCGACTCACCCTGCAGAGACAGAAGGACGACTACCCTGCTCCAGTCACTCCAGGGTGACCAGCCAACACACGGCTGAAGCCTGAGGACACCACTTTGCTGATCCCAGATAGTTTGCAACCTGTTGTTTCTCATAGTGACTGTTCCCCTCATTGCCACACTAGTGACTGCCTGGCCATAGTTGTCCCACCCAATTGGAGCCTAGTAGAATGCTCCTTAATTGCCCTCTGCTACATATTATGTACAGGATATATTATTATTGGATGTTGGTAGGGCTGCTCTGGATGCCTTTGTTTATATCAGGCACAGTCCCCACGTGCTCTTCAGGGTGTATACAGACATACTGTATTGGATCCACCACTGGGAAAAAGGCTATAGAAAGGGTGAGGGACACAGGTGATACTACACAGGGCTTTGTCTCTTACAACTACCAGCCTGCACCCTGCTATGACACAGCTACCAGGTATACTTGGGAAGGCAAGGAATACAGGACAGGGAAAGTTAAAGCCGCTAGTGTCGCAGGGTCACTATGCCAAGGCACCCCCGGGAGGGAGGCCTGCTGGGTCATACAGGCTGATGTGAGTCTATCAGACAGGGGAGATAGATGACTAACCCACAGAGAGTAGGCCCGCAAGTTAGTCCAACTACTTTCGAGATGGCATAAGACCCCAAAAGAAGAAATAGAGGCGCGAGGCAACTCAACGAGTGAATTTATGAGTCCCTCATGTGAGACCAACCCAAGAGACCTCTAGTAGACCTAAGCTTGGGTCCACAGGGCTACACTCTCAGCTAAAAGCCTCACTTAAAGAAAAAGCTAGATCTACCTACTCTGGGCAATAATCTCCTTATTCACCTGGGAGAAGAAGTAGCCCGCGAGCTTAACATAAGAAACTGTTGGACCTATGGTGGAGTCCTTATGAGTGAGACTTGGCCCTGGGAATGGACAGGGGTAAATGCTCACCTCCTGCTAGGATGGAACCACACAGTGGCCAGGCGAGCAGGGGGGCCCAAATGTTAACTGGGTACTCCCCTCCCAGGTACTGGGGGAAGAATGCCTGGCAAGGGTTCAGCCAAACCACACCTGGGTGGGAAAAATCCCTTGTGAACCGGTCCTTATTCACAATGAAATGGGGACATACTGGTGGCTGAAAAACCCAACCTGGTTTGGGGCACCCAAGAGTCACAAGCAAAATTACACTTGTCCTGAGATGGAGGGAAGCTCAGTGGCCAGCTGTTCTGCCAGTAAGGAGGATAGTACTCTTTAGAGCCCTTCCAGGTATAGACCGGTATTGGTCACATTTAAACCCCTCGGTCGCTGAGGATGGTTGGCACCAGAGGGGCTCTTCTGGATCTGTGGAGACCAGGCCTATACTCACCTTCCAGACCACTGGGGAGGCACCTGAACTACAGGAATCATCAGGCTGAGCTGCTTCCTCCTCCCTGACACATGGGGCATAGATGTAGGAGGTCCCCTCTATGATGAGCTGGGACAGATGCACCACAGTAAGCGGGCCTTGACATATGGGGAAAACAGAAATGGGCTCATGACGAACGGCCACCTGAACGTATCATCCGATACTGTGCGCCAACCACATGGGCACAAGATGGATCTTGTGGGTACAGGACCCCAATTTACATGCTAAATTGGACCATCTGGTTACAAGCTGTCCTGGAGATTATTACAAATGAGACAGCGACTGCCCTGGAGCTATTAGCCTCCCAGCAGACTCAAATGAGGAAGGCTATGTACCCAAATCAGCTAGCTCTTGACTATCTTCTACAGGGGTCTCCAAACTATGGCCCGCAAAGCTCTCTCATCCGGCCCGTGGAGACCTTTTTATCTGAATAAAATAATATTAAATAAATAATTAAAAACAACATCTATGTTTTGATTTTTTTTTTTATTTGGACCTCGAGTGTGTAGTCAGCCCTCAAACTGCTGTTTGATAGTTAATGCAGTTAAGGCTGAAAAGTTTGGAGACCCTGCAATCTAGCAGAAGAAGCAGCGGTCTGTGGAAAATTTAATTCCACCGACTGCTGCTCAACAACAGATGATAACGGCAAAGCAGTAACCAATAGAGACACTAAGATCCGAAAGCTGGCATGTCCCAGGACAAAAGTGGAATGGATGGGATCCTAACTCTCTATTTGAGCAACCTCAACCCTGGGAGGATTTAAGACACTGTTTGGGACAATGCTCCTACTTGGGATTTGTCTCCTGCTTCTGTGTCTTCTTCCCTTGGTCATAAGGTTAATAACAAATCTAATAGAAACCACAGTGGCCAGAAAGACGACAGCCCATATCCTAGCTCTCCAAGGGTACCAGCTGTTGAGGATGCCTAACCTGGATGATAATGATGCCCTATAGGAGATATAGGGGCATCAAAGCAGGGAATGATGTGGGCAAAGCCCCGTATCACTGCTTGCAATTAAGCCTCCACTTCTGCAAATCTTCCTTGCTCCCTGTGCATCACTCCCCTGCTTCTGCAGATCCTGCTCACTCCCTGCACCTGTGGCCTTGTCCTCTCCCAGCACATGCATCTGCCAAACCTAGATACATGACGACGGGAAAAGAGAATGTATCATAGAAAGTAACCAAGTAAACTTCTCCCTATATAAGCCTGATACTCCCTGCAGCTGGGGCTCAGACTTTGGAAAAACACTCCGCTGAGCCTGCCGGCATAAATAAAATTTTGTGACTCCTGTCTCCCGAGTGCCATTTGGTTCCATTGTCGGGTGAACTGTAACAGTTAAAGGGTTTAATAAGCCTCATATCATTTCCCTTGCAGACTGGGATCAATTCTTATCAATGAAAGCTTTGTTCAAGTGAGAGGCATTCTTCTTAGGCTAACAGCTACCCTGCCCTACCCTTCTCTTACTTGATAATGCCAAACTTTAATTCTGGGTGGCAAAGCCCCAGAACATGAGTCATAATTTTTCCAACCCTCTCACAATCATCTCATTACCCTTTACCAGATATAGTTGACCCTTGAACAACACGGGGTGGGGGTAGGGATAAGGGGTGCTAACCCCCTCAAAGTTGAAAATCTGCCTGTAACCTTTGGTTCTGCAGTTGGCCCTGTACATCCGAGGTTGGTTGAATATGTGGATGTAAAACCTGCAGAGATACAGAGTCAACTGTGGTTATTGAAAAAAAAATCTGCACATAAGTGGATCCATACATTCAAACCTGTGTTGGTCAAGGGTTAACTGTAGTTGCTTTCAAATATAGACTCTGGCAAACGTGTATTTCTATCTTAATTTTTAACAAAAAAGTTTAAAGTGTAAAAATTTAAAAATAGGAAAAAGCTTATAAAGAAAGAACATACTTGTGTACAGTTGATAATGTGTATTTGAAGCTGTGTTATTACCAAATAGTTGAATAGTTAAAAATTAAAAAGTTTATAAAGTAAAAGAGTTATAGTAAACTAAGATTAACTTATTATTGAAGAAAGAAAAATACTTTTCCCCAAATTTAGTGTAGCTTAGGTGTGCAGTGTTTATAGTCTACAGTAGTATACAGCAGTGGTCCCCAACCTTTTTGCCACCAGAGGCGGGTTTCATGGAGACAATTTTTCCACAAATCAGGGGATGGGGAGGAATGGTTTTGGGATATTTCAAGTACATTACATTTATTGTGTACTTTATTTCTATTATTATTATTATCATATTGTAATATATAATGAAATAATTATACAACTCACTTACCACTAGATTCAGCTTGTCACTTGCCATTCACTGATTGATGGGGTATTGATATGAGTGTGCAAGCAATTGATTTATTATGGTCTCTGTGTAGTCAAACTAGATGCTCATAAGGAGCATGAAAACCTAGATCTCTCACATGCCCACATTAGGATTCACAGTGCTATGAGAATCTAATGCTGCTGTTGATCTGACAGGAGGCGGAGCTCAGGTGATAATGCGAATGATGGAGAATGGCTGTAAATACAGATGAAGCTTTGTTCATTTGCCTGCAACTTACCTCTTGCTGTGCAGCCTGCTTCCAGGTACAGGTCTGTGGCCCAGGGGTTGGGGAACCCTGGTGTACAGTAATGTCCTAGGCCTTCACATTCATTCACTACACACTCACTGAGTCACTCAGAGCAACTTCCAGTCCTTCAAGCTCCATTTATGGTACGTGCTCTATATGGGTATATGAGGTCTGACAATTAAGTTTGCGAACTTGCCAACATGCACTTACATTGGCAGCACTGTACAAACAATTCAGCTGAGAGCATCAAGGGGGCACCGAGAGGCAAGGGGCGAGGTTGGGTGGTAGCTCGTCTCGCGGTGGACTGCCTGCTCACTCCCAAGATCCAACTATGAGCTTTTTAACTACAGCAACTTTAATATATGCTATTGGTGCTAGAATGACCATGGCTGCTGGCACCAGACTTGCCCTCCAATGGATTCTCGTTAAAAGATTTAAAGTAGACTCATTCCAATTACAGGGCCTCGAAAGAGTCCTGTATTGTTAATTTTCATCACTACCTCCCCATGTTGGGATTGGGTTATTTGCATGCCTGCTGCCTTCCTTGGATGTGGTAACCATTTCTCAGGCTTCCTCTATGGGATCAAACCCTGATTCCCCATCACCTATGGTCACCATGGTAGGCATGGAGACTAGCATCGAAAGTTGATAGGGCAGACATTCAAATGGGTCGAACATCTCACAGCTGTGTTTGTGTCAGTGTGTGGTAGTGTCTTGCTGAATGGCGTTCTTTATTGTTGGTGCACATTTTTGTGTGCTGTTGCAAGAATGTTGGAGCTTGACTTAGAACAATGAACAAGTATTAAATTTCTTGTTAAATTGGGCAAGAATGTAAGTGAAATCAGGCACATGTTAGTCCAAGTTGATGGGGGTAAAGCCATGAAGAAAATGGCCATGTACAAATGTATTCAACATTTTTCTGAGGGGGAGAGACAGTATTACTGATGAAGAAAGGTTAGGGTGGCCAGTAACAAACAGAACTAATGAAAACATTGCAAAAATTCATTGAACTGTGTGCCAAAATTGTAGGCTCACTATGAGAAGTGTAGCAGATCAAGCAAACATCAATAAAGAGTTGAGAAAATCTGAACTGAAACTCTTGGCATGAGAAAGGTGTGTGCAAAAATGGCCCTGAAGTAGCTCACCAATGAACAAAAGAAAGAAGCGTCAAAGTTTGCCAAGACTCTTTGAAAAGGCATGATGATGTTTAGGGCCGTATAATCACTGGGGATGAAACATGGGTGTACCAGTATGACCCTGAAACAAAGCGTCCAAGTGTACAATGGAAGTCAGCCAATTCTCCACAACCAAAAAAGTTCTGTCAGTCCAAATCCAGAGTCAAAATGATGTTGTTAATTTGTATTGATATCAGAGAGATTATTTATAATGATTTTTACTAACTGGAAAAACAATCAATGAAGTGCAGAAAAGGCTGCATGAAAAAATTAGATGAAAACAATCTGAACATTTGGCCAACTCATGTCTTTTGTGTCGCGACAATGCACCAGCTCACATAGCACTGTCTGTGAGGGAGTGTTTAGCCAGTAAGCAAATAACTGTATTGGAACAACCTCCCTATTCACCTGACCTGGCTCCCAATTGTCTTTTTTCATTTTTTTT
>PVKE010007424.1:0-50768 GCA_004027555.1 Craseonycteris thonglongyai | reverse complement strand
GCGGGTTGAGCGCTCGCTTTGAGGCCACGAGGACCGAGGATCGAATCCCGGCTCCGGCCCAGGCAGGACCCACATGCTGAGCTGGGGAGTTCCCACAGTTCGGTTCTCTAGCTGTCTCTGTCTCTGTCTCTCTCTCTATCTGTCAAAAGTAAAATAGAAATAAATATGCACTGAAGATAAAACAATTACTCTCTATAAATATAAAAAGATATAAAAAAAAAACAAAAAAACAAAAAACAAATCTATTAGTGTTTTTTTAACTCACAAAATGTTGAACAAACTAACATACTATTTTGTAAACATGGATATGTGTGTATTCTTTATTGTTGTAGTAGGACCAACTAGTGGTTAAATGTCCCAGATGCTGAGGAAAAGGTACTGAGGTAAGTAAGACATGGTCCCTGCCTACAGAAAATATACAAGCTAAAAAGAAGCAAGGTATGGACACAGTCAATAGTTTAGTGGTTATGTGAGGGTAAAGGGGAAAGTGGGTGAAAGAGTCGGCGTGGGAGGAGTTGGGAGTGAGCATCAGATATATGGTGATGGAGGGAGAGCTGATTCTGGGTGGTGAGCACCTAATGCAACACATAGAAGATGTGATGTAGAATTGTACACCTGAAAACTATGTAATTGTTACCAACCCATGTCACCCCAATAAATTTAACAATAATAAAAAAATAAAATAAAAGGAAGCAAGGTAAAAGGGCTGAGGTAAATTTTATAAAGTTGTAAAAACAAAGAGCAGAAAAAGGGGCATAACATAGATGCCAAAATATCATGAGGATGATGATGGAAAAACTGTAAGGACCTAAAGTTGTTTGGATGGGAATTAAGAAAGGCTGTGTGAACGAGGTAATATTTGAGGCTTAACTTGAAATAGAGGAAGAATTTCAATGGCAGCGATCTGCCTGTCTGCATAAGTCAGGACACAGAGGCTTCAATCCAGATGCCATGCATGGGGAATGACAAGTAGTCAAATTTGTTTGGTGTCAGAAGAACCTAGATGCATATGCACATAACCCAGGATGTAATCAGGAACTTCTGATGGCTTCTGAGCAAGCAGGTGATCCGAACGTGATCACATGAACAATACTGTGATGAAAGCACATTAAGTAGATTGGAATGAGGAGCTGAAAAGGCAGGAAAAATCATTGAAAAGTGTCCCCATGATTTGGGCAGAGTGGGCAAAGGGAATGGACAAGAGAGCCCCGATTGCAGAATATTACAGAATGAGACTCCATGTGACTTAATAATTTATTGTCTCTGGGGGACAATAATGAGGAGAAGTTGGAGACATCACCAAGTTTTGAAACTGGTGACTGGAAAACAGCTATGCACGAATGTAAAAAGGTCAAAGGGAGAAGCTGGTTTCCAGGGAAAGATGATTTCTATCTTCTTGAACATGCTGAATTAAAGATGCTTGAGAAAACCCAAGTGAAGTTGTCTACTAGTCAGTTGGAAATATGGGATCAGAGATTGGAAAAGTAGAAAGGGATAAGACATCAGAAATTTGGTTGTCTTTTTCAAGGAAGAATGGTTACTATGGATAAAGTGTGATAATAGAACTTTGGTTAGAAAAGATTTAAGGAGACAGAGATGGAAGAACTGGTGATAAAAGTCAGAAGGATAAAGAAGGGGAAGTAAGTAAGAGAGGGATCCTCAATAACATCAACAGTGTCAAATGCTGAAAAGCTATAGATGCAAATAAGAAAAGAGAACAAAGAGTTGAATCCTGCAGTTAGTGGGACAATGAGGAAACCTCAAGACTTCAGGAAAACAGACAATCCGGTGCCATCAACTGTGGTCTGTCTTACTATGTTTCAATAAAAGACTGTTAACCTCTGGTTAAGAGCATGGGATCTGTTTATAGGCTGCATGAGTTCAAATCCCTACTCTGCCACTTAAAAGCTCTTGGCCACACAACTCAAGCTCCCTTCCTTGTATAAGACAAGCCTTGTCTTCGTCATCTATAAAAGTTCAGGATTTGTTCACTGACCTTAGGTATTAATATTATTGATAATGTTCATTGTTCTGAATGGGCTGACACGTGAATGTTCTATGTAGTCCATTATCACACCTAGGGGATAATCTTAGAGAAGAACTGTATAACACAAAGGAAACCATACATATTTCTTATAAGTTAAACACATTATTTCATTGAATGTATGTGGCATCCTCTCATCCATCCATTTGCTCTCTTTCCCAAACCAAGGATTAAAAAAAAGCAGAATACAAAGGTAAGAAATTCTAATCACTGGGGGGAAAAAAAAGAAAAAGATCACGTTTTAAAGAAATTATAGGGCTGCACAGTTACTATGGAAAGAAATGTAGGACAGACCTATGAAGATGGTACTAGCACAACAAATGAACACAAACATTTCAGGATACAAGAAGGAGACAAATACATCTGTTCCTTCTCAAGTCAAATACATGGGAAAGGGCATATATGATCCAATCATCAGCCAAACCTGGACAATGTACAACTTCATAAATTAGATAAAGATGTTTGACATTTCTATAGTAAACTAAAGTGGTCATAAAATGCAAAATACTTTATCCCAAATGCACTACAGTTTTATAGGCTTAAGACAAGAAGTAGAATGCACTCTGTTTCATTTCTGTTCTTGTAATTGTTTTTAATGGCAAAAAGGCTAGTGATCATGCAGGCTGATGCTAACATATTTATGGGGGTTGAGAGAAGGGGTAAGGGTTCACCCATTTAAGTTTGCTGTAAGTAATTATTAGGTCCTTTGTGAGTGTGTGTAGTTGCAAAGTGTGTACAATTTCAGTGCTTGTAAAAAGAGAACCTGATGTCATAGGAAGATACTTTGAATGCAGGAGGAGACAGAAGACACACCTAGCTCTACCCTCTCTGATCTATAAAGTCACTTTAAAAAACTATTCGAAAGATGGGCTTAGTATCTGCTGGGTGTTAGGGCTGAAGGGTGAAGTGGTGGGAAGAGGAAAAACTTAACAGAAGGACAAAGCAGTAGCCCTAGGTGCCTCCCTGAAAAGAAAAGCCTGCAAGGACTTTCTGCCCCACCCAGAGGCTGTTGGGACTTGGGAGTCAGATTATCCACTAAATAAACCCAACCTAGATGCTAGTACTTTCTGATCCCCCTCCTCCACTCCCTTTTCTGGTTCTTCTGATACCCGCATATAAATAGCTCTCCCAACCCCCAGAAGGGGCTGATGCCACCTCTCCCTCTTTCAGTGTCAGCCCAGCCATTTCTCAGCCATTTCTAATAAACTGTCTTGCTAAACCAGAATTTGTATGGTACTTCCTAGATAAACTTTACACTGGGTTTCAGCCATGCAGTGGTATGTAAATTAAAGTTAGCAGGTGATCAGAAATCAAACAATCTGTTAAAATACATTATAACAAGTTCCTCAACCTCAGAAATGTTGACACTGAGGACAGAGAAATGTGATTCTGTGGAAGGGAAAAAGGATTTTGCTATGCTAAGTAAAATATTTAGCAGCATCTGTGGCTTCTAGCTACAACAAAAGGCCAGTAGCCCCTCCCCTAAGCCCTGCTCAAATCATGACAACCCAAACCACCCCTAGACATCACCAAATGTCTCCTGGGGAGAAAACTTGCTCCTGGTAGACAGCCACTAAAGTATAGAAATAAACTCACTATCACTTGAAAATTTCCTTTTTCAAGGTATTTTGGAAAAAAAAAAAAAAAATATATATATATATATATATATATATATATATATATATATATATATATATACCGGTATATATATCACTAACTGTCTTTTTTTTTTTACAAAGAGATTTTATAAACTGTGAAAATCCAAATTTCTCAATATTTGCTATACTGGAGAAAGGCTTTCTATGTTTAGTCACCAAATAGAAGCAATAGTCCTGGCAATTTTCCTATTCCTAATATCATCAGGAGATTCACACAGATAATTACATAGCAAAACCCAGACATTGTGTTAAGTTTTGAAACACCCTCCCTTAACATCAAATGATTATGATTAAAAGAACCCAAACAATACACACTTATATTTGAACTGTAGGACAAGAATTTGGTGGCAAGAGTTATTATAAGTGAATCTTATTTATTGTACTTAAGTCTATAGAGTAATTGCTAAAGAAATAACCTTGCACAATTCTTTCCAAAGAAGAGCAGAAAGTTATTAAGTAAATAATCATTCTGTATTATTAGCTCTTGAGATGAGGCCCTACAGTGCCTGAGGGGTATTGGGATCTGCAGAGATTATGAATGACTGACACTTGTTTCCTTTCTGTCTTGAAGTAATCCCTTTGGATTCATTCAGTGAGAGAGAGAGACAGAGAGAGAGAGAGAGAGAGAGAGAGAGAGAGAGAGAGAGAGAAACAAGGAGAATCTGTAACAGAAACCATTAGGCATATTGGTGCTAGACTCAATTTATCTGGACCTCAATTTCCCATCATTAACTCTTGGAGATTAGATTACCTTATGTCTACAGCTCTTTCCCAGGCTAACAGTGCATGCATTTTATTTTTTAAATCCAAGTCACCAAATAGAAAATATGGGGAATGGTAGGGATTTTTGAGACCACTTTGATACTCTTATATTCTTATTCAGGTTTGCCTAGGCTACATAGACACACTATATTGTGTTTCAAACAAGACAACAAAAGTCACCCTCTGGAAGACTTGGGTCACATGGTGTCTGTCTTCTATCATAGTACAAAGGGAATGCCTCGTCTTTCGTTTTGACAAGACTATGAGTTTGTTGCTCTGGGGAAAGAAAAGTTTAATGTTTAGAAAGGGAAGCCCCAAATTTCTGACCTGGAGAATTATAGAAAGAAGATGTGAGATAGAGAGAGTTCAGTTTCACCAAAGACCTTCCATTTCCCCAAGAAACTTAATTTGTGCTTTTGTTACATGTATAAGAATTTAAAAAGCAACTGAATTTTTGAAAGAGAAAGGGAAAAGAACATATATACCTGATAATACAACTTTGCACATGAGTTGATACACAAAACATTCTGACTCTAAAAAGAAGAAACATCTCAAACCAGAAAAACTAGAAGACTCAACCCAGACTTTCTCACACAGATGGCAAATTATTGGCAGGTTGTGCCAGTACCATTAGACATGCTTAGAAGGTGGCTATATCTAAAACACAGATCCACAATATCACGTTAGCCATAATTTAGGCCAAAACCATCAATTCTTGGCTTCCTTTACAGTGAAATGACTTAAATGACACTAAAAATTTTATGACTCAGATTTCTTCCTTGGAAACAAACCTTAACTGATTGGAGAAAAAAAAAATGTACTGATAAGAATGAAAATGCATCCCAAGCTAATAAAGCTCACTGTGCTCTTCACATGACATTGTCCAAACTTAGTTTTTATTTTTTTGCACAAGGATTTCATATATGCTTTAAAATAAGGTCTTGGTATGTAGCAGGCTCACTGATGAGCCCCCAATATAAAGCAACCAGAGCAAGCAAAGATGCCTTGTGTTTGGGGTGGAATTCAGAGGCCTTGTCCTTTTAAGTTTTTTCCCAGAGGTTTAGGAGACAAGACCTTACCCTTTCTACCTTTCTGTACTCTTTCCCCACCTGGCTTTCAAAACTTCCTGATACATTTTGTATATAGTACTATATTTTTTTATTGAGATCTTTCAATGTACTAGGTAATGTTTAGAGCTTTTGGGTTTTCATTGTTTTGGTTGGGATTTTCCTTTTATGAGGTGCTAGGGCAGAATAGAGGGTGTGTTCTGTTTTTATTTTGTTTTTATTTTGGTTGCCACATTCTTATCCTTTCCCTGGTGGTGACCCCTCTGAAAAGATGATAATCTCATTTCCTGCATCTTAAGAGAAATTCTTAACAGGTCAAGAATCTTAACCCGGTTTAGACAATTATGTAAGCTTTTTGTTTTCCTTCCCACTGACATCAAGCCCAAGATGCGTCAAAATGTGATATGTTCCATGAGCTCTTTTCAAATGCCCTTGAAATAGGTACATGGTTTCAGGTCTGTTCTGGAATAGCCTGTTCCAAAGGACTGCAGGTTTCTGATCTTCCTTACTTGTTAGCATTGTGTTTCTAGAAAGTACAAGAAAGCTTTTCACTGGACGGAAGCTTTAAAAAATAAAATTAATCTGAAAGTTGCTGACCTGAATCATATCTAAGAAACATGAAAATCTTTCTCCTGAGATCTCCTGAGTAATGGACAAGGACAAAATATAATCAAACATATTTTTCATAGCCATTTGCTTCCAGATCCAAGATGGGGATCTACTTCTTTTCTGACCCTGAAGCTGTAGAAAAAGGCCAATTTAATTGTACAATTCCCTACTCTGACCTTGTGGTTGGATCTGAACCAGTGTGACAAGTAAGAAGTCTCAAAGGAGGGCAGAACAGTAGTTTTCTTTATTCTTGGAACACCTGTTAAGAGGTTATAGGGGGTTTTATATACAGCAAGTACTCCAGTCTTCTCTCTCTCAGGATAAAAAAAATGCCTCATTAAAATATATCCTTTGCCAAAGTTTCACTGCTCAAAAGAGTCAATGTAACTTTCAACCCTTAGGCAGTCTGCAAATTGTGCTTTCAATCTTTCCAAGAGCCTTCTTGTAAATTATGAGCTTAAATATATTTCCCATCATTTTCTAGGCTAAAGTGGTTTCTGAATTAATGTATACTTAACTACAATAGTGATTAAATAAGTTATTTCTTAATGAGCCAGCATATTATATGCATAGTATGCTATCATAGTAATATATATACATGAGGGCTGTCCAGAAAGTAGTCAGCCATGTAACCTTTCTCACTGAATTTCAGGAAGGTCAATGGATAGAACATTTAAAGTAGAATTATTACATATTCAGTAATAGGAAACTTGCAATCAATATAGTAGGTTATCACCATTCAACAAACACATAGACATGCTGAATTTAAAAATGATAATAATAACAAAAGGATATTATGCTGAGGGTGAAAATAGAGAAGAAAAAAATCTGTATGTAAGAAAAGAAAAAAAAGAGAGAATTTAAAGCCAGAGTGATGAGCTCTGGCAAAGGAAGGCAAATGACCCACACAACAATCTCAGCTACAGGCCCAAGAGGCTGCGGTCTGGGTATAACCTACTTGGGGAGGCAAAATATGAAAACTTGGGCCCATGTAAAATGGAGGGACTGAACTGTGCCTTCCAAATAGAGCTCAGAAGAAAGGACAGCCCTCATAGGTGAGGCAGGGCATAAAATACCCCTGCCCACTAGTCTGGGCTAGCTTCAGGAATCATACCTTCTTCCTGAGGCAGTGGATGAAAGAAGGGTTGTGACTTATCAAAGCCTTAATCCCAGCCCATGCTCAGCTGTGGAGTCTATATGTTTGTCTGCCACATGGCACAGAAATACAAAAAGCCAAGAGTGACAAATTCACATAAATAGTGGTCTGAAACACTGAAATCATTGGGTACCTTTCTAACTGACACCAGCCCCAGACTTTTCTGTAGGGACTCAGTGGCCAAGCTACTGAAGCAACGTCTGTGGCATAAGCGCTAATGACAAAATGTGACAAATCATGATAGGAACAAACCACCCAACAATGAGAGAACTGGCACCTCAAGAATTACAGCTAATAGATCCATTTGAAAAAGAATTTAAAATAAATGATTGCACTATTCAAAGAGATAAAGAAAGGGAAAGAAACCACAGGCTGTACCACTGCCTGCATAGCTGAGCACGTTTTGTTCACCAAAGGACAGAGGGGCGAGTGGAGAGCCCAGCTCTGAGGAAGTTGCATTACATGGTACTTGAAAAGCATTCATTTGTCTGGGCTGAACAAAGCAGTCTGCTTTCAGAGTTAGATACCCACTTCAGGAAATGCTGTTAGTTCATACAAGTGACATCAGGAACTACGTAGCCCTGTAGTCATTTTCCTTGAGAAGTTGCACTGACAAGAGTAAAAAGACAACGCAATCGTCTTTGACTTTTTGGCAGGCTTCGGGCTGGAAGTTTTACTTTGCCATGTACCAGCTTTCATCTTCTTCCAAAGGTGAGATGAGGGGCCTTGGGGAGAGTTTTGAGTCTCTGCTCTTCCTTTCTAGTAAAATTACTCATTGGTTGTAATTTTTTCCAGGACCGATAAACTCTATAATTTTTTTTTCTTTTTTTCAAATCATGATGACCATGTAGTTTCCTCTTTCCCTTGTTTCTGGTAATCTTCAAAGTATAAAGACATTCCCCAAGCTAAACCAGGATTGCTATTCCTAAACAAGTCATTCCATAAACCTGAGTTACAATCCCAGTCTTGTCCCTAACTAGATGCCTGATCTTGAGTAACTTATCATAGTTGATGCATTTGTGACAGAGGAGAAAATAGCATTTTTCCTAAAAAAAATTTTTTTGGAAGATTAAATGATACAATAACCTCAGTTATATAATGTGGGGTTCCTCCCTGCCTGCCAGCTTTCAATCAATAATCCTGAATTACATTGGCTTGGTTCATCAATGAATCATAAACTACTTCTCATCTAAAGAATAGTCAAAAATATATGATAGAGCAGTTGAGTTTGCAACTCCCTTTGGACTACCTCAATCCTCAGTTATTTTATGACACTGCCTGTTATTAAAATTTGGGTAATTTGTAGTTTGGCCATTGTTTAACTGGACATGCAGGGATAAGTGGGCCTCCAAAAAAATCCTTAGGGACCACTATATTCACTACTTCTGGAATAAAAATTAAATATTTTCAGAGAGTGGTTGAGTTTCATGTCTTACAGATAGAATATAAATATATAACTGAGTATTAAATTATACTGACTACTGCAGAGAGTACCCACCCAGTGAAAGATTCTGTTCCTATCATTGACTCTAATCATTTTCATGAAAACAGAGGAGAACCTAACCCAGAATACAGAACCAAAAAGAAACCTAGGTGACAGTGATTCAGATAAAGTCAATATTCAGCATAATAGATAACTTTGATAGAGACTAGTTTATTAAATAACTATTATGATATTTTGCTTAAAGGGAAATTTCCACTTAGGAAAATAACCATGAGAAAAGATGAAGCCTAATAATCATTATAAAGTTGTATATAGGAATAATTAGGGGTCAAGAACCATGCATATTCAGTTGAAACTCAAAAAATTGAGAAATAACATTGTTTCAGATTTCAATTCAAAAATCTTCAAAAATCACAGATGAACTTTGGAATTAACAACCAAAATAGAACACAAAAACAATTGAGTTATCATTGGAAGAAATTATTTTATAAACATTCCTATATTATTCCTGTGAGAGATATATCATATCATGTCATACAACGGCTATCCAGAAAAAAATCCAGCCATGAATGCCCTGTTTTTCATAATACATGGCTGAATACATTCCAGACAGCCCTTGTATATTACCATGCCACATATTATATCACATCATTCTTAACGCCTGACGTCCAAAATAATAACACATCTGCAGAAGTACAAAAATCAGCTTAATTTCTATTACTTTTTTTTTAAGATTTATTTGTATTATTTTAGACAGAGAGAAGGGGGAAAACCCAGAGCAATCTCCATAGTTCTGCATTAGTTTTCAATATAGTTTTGTTCTACAAGTGGGTGCAGGGTCGCAGAGGGCCGGAGCTGGGCCAGGGACCTCCAGCATGCGAAATTCGCCCCAGTGAGAACCGAACTGAGGGCACACCTCAGC
Organism: Craseonycteris thonglongyai; assembly: GCA_004027555.1. NCBI lineage: Eukaryota > Metazoa > Chordata > Mammalia > Chiroptera > Craseonycteridae > Craseonycteris > Craseonycteris thonglongyai. The sequence continues at coordinate 41,106 of PVKE010007424.1, read as the reverse complement.
TCAGCATATGGGTCTGCACAGGCCAGGGCCAGGATTCAATCCTTGGACCCTGGGACTGCAAGACTAGTGCTCAACATGCTGAGTCATCCCGGCTTCCCCCTAGTACTATTCTTCTTTGAATAGTCATACTACTTTGACAGGCCTGAAACTTTGCTGAGAAAATAAGAAAGAAATTCCATAATCTTCTATGATACTAAGTAATATAGATTAAAAGAGTTATTGAATATGTAAAGGTTCAAAGATAACTAGGCCTAACAGTTTTGCTCAAAACTGTGAGAAGGCAGTGGAGAACCAAAAATAAAAAAAAGTCCATCAAAACTATTCACAGAAATGTCTCCATCAATTGTTCTTAAATGATTGGGCTTTGCCATCTGGAATCAATTGCCCCATGATGGAAAAACAGATGTTCTATCAAGGTTGTTTTGTAATCAAGTGGGCCAAGAAGGGTAGGGCCAACTCCTGAAACATGCAGAGCCCTGTACAGAAATGAGAAAAGGGAAGGGAAGATAAAGAAAGCAGATTGTCTTTGGCAAGAAATGAAATGAAATGAGCAAGGCTAGAAGTTATATTCTCGACCCACTCATAAAGCACCAATCCCGTGGCCGACCAAGAACCACCACCATACTTAGTCCTTAGGTTTCTGATATAGAAAAGAAAGATAAGCATGTTATTACTCTGTGTAATCCCTAGAAGATACGTCCCATGAAGGCAGTGGCTTTCTCCTAGTTGGTGCCTTGCATGAAGTAATTCCTCAGCTATTTATTGCATGTGTGGATAGATGGATGGATGGACAAATGGACAAATGGATGGACAGGTAGATGGATAAATGGATGGATGAACAGACAGATAGACAGAGTTGCTTCCCATTGAACTGCATTCCTGATTTTGATGACTCTCCCATCCCCTTTTAGGCTGACATCAGCCACACCCAAAACTCTTCAGATTCCAGAATCTTGATTTGGACAGATGCTTTGGAAGTCCACCTCCCACGGGCTAAGGATGCGTGACACATGGAAAACACAACACTATGCATGTGCACAGCATGGATGTGTAATATATTCCTGATCCATGTTGAGGTCCAACTTACCCCTAAAATGTGAATTCTTATGGCTTTAGTACATTTTACTCCACCTGCTTTAAAAAATAAAAAGTAAGTTCAATCTTTACTAGCAAACAATATTAAACAGAGTTTTAAACTAAACTATAGAGGTTGCTTTTGTTTTCTTTTCTGCTTCTTTTTTTTAAATAAAGAAACATAAACTCAATTATATGTAAAGAAAAACAAAGGACCAATTTTGCACCTATTGAAATGATCATTTGCTTTGATTTTTTTTTTTTTTTGGTAATGTGGTGAATTGTATTCACTGTTTCTCAAGAATCAAAGCAATATTTCATTTCCAGCATAACTCCCACTTTGTTATTATGCAATAAGTTGTTGCAGGATATGGATTGAATATGTCAATATTTTATGAAGGATTCAGCATCTATGTTCACGAGAGATATTGGTCTGCAGTTTTCTTTGCTTTTGGTAATATTTTTGACAGGTTTTTGCATAGGGGTTATACTGATCACACAAAGTTAGTGGGGAAGTATTCCCATCCCCTCTATTTTCCTAATGAGTTTCTGTAAGATTGGTATTATTTTCTTAAACACTTGCTAGAATTTACCACGAAAAGCATCTGGACTTGGAGTTTTTTTGGAGGCAAAGACCAGTTTTGACAACACATTTTATTCTGTTCTAATTCACTTGAGAGAATATACCATACAAACTTTTTCTTAGTAACTCATTTAAAACTTTTGAGTCATTGTTATTCAATAGACAGATGTAGTTACCATGAATTACCAAGATAAAAAATTGTTATGTTCACAGAAAAAAATGTTTAGTTTCTTATTTTGTATGAAAGGTGACCTGATTATGCAAGAGAATCAGAAGCTCGGGTAGGTAATCCATACACAAATCCAGCAAGTTAAGGTTTGAAGATCAATACTTCCAATACTTTCCAGAACACACTCAGTATAATTTGTCTTTTCTGTCCCTAGCAGTCTTGGTTACTGCCCATGTTCCCAATTTCCCATGGAAATAAAATACCACTGAATCCTCTAAGGCATGGAAATTGATTCAATGAAGTAAAAACTGCCAAGAGAAGGCAGATTTGGATTATTACTGAGATATGTAATTTTTGTTTTTAATCCTCCCATTCCCAAATCCAACTTAGATTTTCAGCATTCTATTTCACTCTCATACATAGCCAATGTGTGCAGATGACTCCATAATGAGACATATATCCTTTTGATTTTTCATTATGTATTTTTCCATTCTCTCTTATAAATCTCAACAAAGAATACATCTTTTCTGTCTAAAGAACTAGAACCATGTCTTAGATTGAAGATATCAAAAAACAGTCAAATGTGTTTCTGTCAAATTAAAAAAAAAAAAAAAAAAGGCATGTCCAGTAAGGCTGAATTGTAATCAATGAACTAAAACCTATTCATGTCCTCGATTGGTTACATACTTATTCCAGTGAGTTTACATTCTCAGTTTATGTAAGGGACCTTTCCCCTAGAATTGCCTTCAGGAGCTACACCCCATCTCCCTGGCAGTCCTCAGTGGAGTGACTTGGATTACTGTTAACAGATGAAAGTCATTAAAGGCTGTGCTGGAGAGTCTCCATTTGTCCCTAAAGAACCACCCTCCATGCCTCTCCTATCTGTGTCCTAGGAGACTGGTCTGCATGGGCTGTAGTAAGGCTCTCTAATTCTCTGGCTTTCTCTCAAGCAAGTCCAAAGGGAAAGTATACTACTATCAGAAATGTGAAGGCAAAGAGTAGAATGAACTCAAGAGATGTGGCTGCCTTTCTCTCCTAATGTCCCCAAGTCCAGTGGGAGAGCTCTCACCTACATCTCATTATGCCTTTCAATAGCAGCTCCTTCCTTTTATACCTTTCAGGCCCAAAGAATGTAAGGGCTCCTTCCATTCCTTCTTGATTTTCACTATGCTTTCTACACCTTTTAAAAATACAGTTGACTTTTCAACAACATGGGAGTTAGGGGTTCTGACCCCCATGTGGTCGAAAATTCATATGTAACTTTTGACTCCCCCCAAACTTAAGTTATCCCTTGATATTCATAAGGGATTCTGGAAGCCTCCTCACAAACACGTAAATTCACAATGCTCAAGTCTCCTATATAAAATGGTGTAGAACAATACAGACAGTTGGCCCTCTGCATCTGTGGACTCTCAACTGTGAATCTAAAGTAGGACAGGTATTTATTGAAAAAAAAAGTCCGTGTATTAGTGGACCTGCACAGTTCAAACTGTGATATTCAAGGGTCAGCTGTAGACCCTTTACTAAGGACTCCACAATTAGACACACACACACTATGAGACAGCAATAAGTTTTTCATCCACACTCTGACTGGTAAAGGAGTCAAGTCAGTTCAAAAAGCCAGAGGATCAAGCTGGGTAACATGCCTTTTAGTACAAAGACAGACTATATAATCATAAGAGTAATTTTTGGCATTGCCCATTCATCAACTAGTTTCCAAAAATAATAGAATTCCAAACACCTAGTCTCCAAAGGTGACTACTTTGATGGAAGCTCTGTTCATTTAGCTATTAAAGTTCTGGATATGTGATGTTTTTAAATATTTCATGACATTATCATCAGATTTTATGAAATCTGTTCATCACTTACCATAAAAAATTAGGTATGTTGGAATTTCTAAATGCACGATCAAGTTTTGGGACTATCTAGGTCCAGGTCATAAAAACAGGAAACAACTTATTACTAAAAATAGAGGGAGAGAGATTGAGCAGGAGATATTTGAGGATAGATTAGACATCATGGGTTACTCTGAAGAAAACAAGATTATTTCCAAAAAACATTCATTAAGTAGACATATGTAATTTTCATGTTGTAAGGGTCAAGTCGTCTATGTAAAATATATGTGTGTTTGAAGAATCGTTGATTTCCTTAGAGTTTTCAAGAATCCATTTTCTTTTTTAGAATATTTAATATTTAAAACAAAAACTTGAAACCTGACCTGGTGGCTAGTTCTCTTCTTGGAGCCAGTTAATTTCACAAAGCTAGTGTGAAGCTATTTCTTTTCTCTGTACATAATGTACTATATTGAGCTGTTATTGTGGCTTAAAAATACATGACAAACATTTTGAATGTTCCCAGTGTTTTTAATTTAGATTTGCACAAGAATAGAAGTTAGAGATGGAAAACCCAGGATTCTTCCTCTTAATATTCACCATAATCTTTGATCCAAGCTTGGTTCTCTTTTTGTGATTAATGAAGCTAAGCTGTAGGGGTGAGGGGTTGGGGAGGGGGGTAACAAAAACATGCCCTCTGGGCAATTGCTCCCATTATTTTAGGATTTCTGGACTAGGGCTCTCTCTTTAATGGAGCATAGTTACTCTAATGATTTACCCTGGAGTCCTCGCAAATAATATCTCTTTCTTTTGGCATTATATACACTTTAAACTTACTGGTTGACATAGACTGTGCCCATATCAACTGCAGTATATTTGAACAACAACAAAATAAAATGCTGTCCCTGCAATTAAGTATAGTATCAAGACTAGCCTAGAAAAGGCAGTAATATGGAACTTTCCAGTCCCCTGTGTTTGGGGCCGTGGAGCCAAATTCAGATTGTCTTTTATTCGTATTTAATTTATATTATGGAATATTGGCACACATAGCTTCCTATGTAGGTTATTTTAACAACAACCTATATATTTAACTTCTTTAATCTACCCAATGACTTAATGTTTCTATTTTCTTTTGTTTCACCCACGAGACATAATGGTCTTTTAAATCCTATATTACTTTGGAGATTCTCCTAGTTTTGCTTTCTCCTCTCAAGTACAGCCCATATTAGACTCACACAGCTGAGAAGAACTTTGTAAATCATTTAGTTGCTAGCCTTATTTCACACGTGAAGAAGCTAAACCCAAACAGTGATTTGTTATTATCCTGCTCAAGTTTTCTCCTGATCTCAATAATAAGATATAATATACTTTTCAGAATAAGATTTGGAAAAAATATGATCTACTTTCCAGGAGTTTAAGCCAAATATTTTTAATAAAACAATTTGAAGTTCTCCTAAAATGTCTTATTTATTTCAAATCAGTTATTTCAAAACCAAACTCATTGTTAAGGCTGTCCCATTACAATGTAAATAAACTGAGAGCAGGTCCACACTAATCTGGCCTCATTACATGCCGTGTTAGCTAGCTATATTTTCATATATTTTTCTTATGCTCCCAACCAGATTTTAAGCTCTTTGTTCTTTCCTTCTCCCAATATATCTAGTCCAAGTTTTTCTATGTAATCACATAGACTGATTGATGGAAGATCAATCCAGAATTCACAGCTTTTTATTCCAATTCATATAATAATAATGCCAACATGGGTTTTGGGGAAAAATTAATTAGTATTTATTTTGCTTTAAAAATACAAATAAAAGCAATAATTGCAGAAAGAACTCAACACATATCTAAGGAAAATTTGCTTAAACGCAAACACATGATTTAAGCATTGGCACAGGAAGAACCATAGTTAACTTCCAACCACCCTATTTGATTAGTCAGAATTGTTCTGAGTGTTTAGCCTAAGGTTAGCATTTATGATCAATCAATACGATAAAGCAAGTAAAATCTTCTACTTTAATTTAACCTGGAAATTCACAGGATAACCTATTTGCTCTCTTTGGGTAAGAAACCTGCCAAAGGGTGATTCTAATAGAATAGACTTGCTGTTAATTATAAATTTAAATGTCTTCTATGTTTTATATAGTTCATTTGATACTTATTGTTTTGCTTCTTTGTTTAAATAAATAGTGGGCTCCATCATAAGAACTTCAATTTGTCTAAAATATTAATTAGTTAAAACTAAAAATGTTTTCCTCCATATTATTTGTCTGACATCCACTGGAAAGAATTTTTAATCAATAAGACAAAATTAAAGTTTATACTGGAGAACATTTTCCTAAGTCCATTTAGCCAGGTCAATAGGTTTGGAATTTGGCAGTGCCTGTAAATTTTATTTAATTTTACTTCAATTTGTAGTGTTGCTGAGTGAATAGAACTAAGGCAATCAGAGAATACTGACTATAGTCAATTTTTTTTTAATATTGCCTAAAATGTGGAGGAAAATACATCAGAGAGTAAGAGTAAGTTCAAGACAAGGAAATCTTCCGAACTGAACAGAATTTTAGAAAGACAAGTACTGACAATGTGCACATAATAAAAAGAGAGACTTAAAAAAGAATTACTTTATTCTTCATATATATAGCTGATATATCTTTCCTACAGAACATAGTCAATAATTAGATGTACTTCACTAAAGGGATATCTTAGTAATGAAAGTATAAATCGAAATTAAAAGAGGGAAGTGAGAAGTTTGAAGGATTTACTGAAATTATTCCATGCTGTGACCACAAATGGATACAGCTTTTTGATTATGTGAAAAGTGAGACTATTTCCTCTCTCAGTGGTCATCTTTATTTTCAAGGGAGTCATGAACCCCATAATTTCTCATCAATTGAGAATGTCTAAGAACAACGCAGAACACTGGAGAAAAGACATCAACCATATGGGAGTGTCAAGGGTCACATAAACAGAGACTAAATCATGGTTCCAACATGTAGAGTACTATGGTAAGAAAAGACTGACTTAGGAGAATGGTCCATTTTAACGTGAATTTCCTTCCAGACGTCTTGGGAACAAGTGCCCACTACAAATCAAGGCTGGTTGGAAGAGTGGATCCATTTCCTCAAGACAAACGTGGAAGATCTACAATATCAATGTCAGACCTCATAACAGCTGCACAGGAACTTCCAAGTTCTCTTCATGTCCCCTCAATCTCAGGCAAATGGAGTACAAGTCAGACCCAACAGTAAAGGCTAAATACTCTTTCCAATTAAAATTTCCACATACATATTTACATGAGATGGGAGTCCTATCAGGTGTAGTGTGCAATATAAAAAATTGCCATCATGAGACAACCAGCCTCAGCAGAGTTTAAAAATTCATCCCCATTTAGCCCAACAGACTTTTTCTGAGTCGCTACTAGGTAGCAAGCTTTGTAACACAATTGAGGCTCAGAGGAAGAGCAAAATAAAAAACAAATGAGCAACCCAGAAAGTATTTTTCTCCCAGAAATAGAGCAACGAAGTCAGACAAATCACAACCTGCCCTGTTTCATTTCCCTAGGAAAGAGGATTGCTAAGAGCACAATGCTTTGGCTTGAATAACAAGCTCAGAAATGCTTCTTCTGTCTTTTGGCCAGGACCTCTGGGCACAGACTCTAGCAAGTGTCCCCTGGTTCTCATGGTAGTCCCCTCAAGGGGGTTAATGGGACCAAAAACAGCTTTCTCCAAGCTGTGCCTGGAAACGTCATGGAAAAACACCAGGGTGATTTAAATTTGTAATAGGCAAAAGGAGGCACAAAATCTGCAATACTCTCAGAAGTTATTGTAACTCTGGACTTTGGAAAGGGCACTTGATAATTTAAGTCATGACATTTATTTGTCAAATTAATTCAGTGTGGCTCAGATGTGAATGTAGCCACATGAATGAAAAATAACCAAAAAACAGGAAGAGGGGGAAAAAAGAGGTATTTTCTACAAAGATGAAGTAATAGCTCTTAGGGCACCATCAAGTCCTAGATTTGTTGGATTTTGCTTAATGTCACAGGTGGTAGGGGTCCTGACTTTGTATAATGACCTACTGAGTATTTCTTCAGCTCCTCAAGCATCTGAAATGCAGTTATGTCCAAAACCAGATCTATTATTTTAAAATCCCAAGAATAGGGTGATACAATTAAGGTTTGCTCTGGGGCCTCTAGGAGCTCAAAGGTAGAACTGACTGCATTGTGGATGTCAAGGAAAGTGTCACAGAAAAAAATGAAAAATTGGGAATCCCCAACATAAGGCGCCTAGTTGAGGTAAAAAAATAAATAAATAAACAAAAACAAAAACCAATACTCAAAAAACCCAACACTGTCTCCTGTCCTGCTCTCATACTACTAACACGTCTCCTTTTCACAGTCAATGTAGTATCATGTTTTTTTATTTGGTTTGGTTTTGCGTTTCTATGACTTTTGTGGGCAAGTAAGCTGTTTAAAATAGCCGCCAACCAGTGTGCTGAGGTGCTGTCTAGTGACCGTAAGAAGAAGGTTGTGGTGTGCCCTACAGAGAAAATACAAGTATTAGTCATGTTATTCAGGTAGGAGTTATAGTGCTATTGGCTATGAGTCCAATGTCAATGAATCAATAATATATGCTAAATAAGGTGTCTTTAAACAGAGACACATATAATACTAAGTTGTGCTTTAATTGCTTAATAAAAATATGACCAGGAGCTTTCAGGAGCCCAACCCTGTATTTCCCCAAAGGAGCAATGGTACAGCATCTGCTAATGCAGTATTCCCAGTGACTTTATAGGACATAATTACTACAGTAACTGACTGCATATGAAGAAGACTGGAATGATCTGAGAGCTGCATCAGTCCTACGTGAAACTCCTAATTTACTCAAAATGGTTTCTTATACAGGCACACAAGGCTCCAAGTAGAGTACTTGATAAGCTTTTATTGGGGTTTCTAAAACCAGGTTTGGGGGAAGGAATTTTTCTCTCTGAACCATCTGGTTGTTGATTGTAGTAGCAGTCACTAGAACTGAAGATGGAAACTACATTGCAAGGTCCGGCATTCCAACCTGCCATCACTTGCTCTGTGACATTGAATAAGCATTTGCCCTCACTGAATGTTTTATGTGCCTCGCCTATGAAAAGGGGCAATAACATCAGATCCCCACCAACTCTGAGTCTATGAATCTGCAGCCTGTCCCAAAGCCAGAGACCACATGCCATCAGTGGTAACTGTAGAACTCCATCAGCAGCATTTCTAAAGACAGAGTCTTTAGATTTCTGATTTAAGGAGTCTGCAACTCTTGTCTACTGTTAACGTCAATGGCAAAAAGAAACCCAAAGGAAAATGGTAAAACCAAATAAAATATCCTCAATCATTTCAAACTTAATGGCATTAAAAATAGAAATAAAATATAGAGAAAAGTATCTAATTATAATTATTTAAAGCAAATGGCCTGACTGATCAAGGCTATACCGAAACAATGGGCATGCCCCGTGACCCTGTGTCCCTGCTCTGTCTTTTGGGTCCCTGCAGAGGACCCCAGCCTTTCTTACCAAAAATCACATGCTCTATTAAGCACTTGGCAAAGGCCTGAGTGCACATATGTGACCCAGACGTTTGCATGGCAGGCTTGGCCTCCCAGATGGCGTCCTCATCCTAAGGATGTGTGCAGGATGAACATGTAATCCATTGTTTCAGAGAACACAATGAGGCACAAATTAAATGCTCCAGTTTATTTTTCCTCTGAAGAATTCTTTCACTGTGGAGGATACATGAGTAAACAAAATCTTTTACTTAACCAAAGGTATTTCTCGTCTCTCTAGATTGTCAGAGAGTAACCCAAGGTAGTAATGAAAAAGTTGAAAAGATTGAACACACGCACACCTACACATTACCTTGCCTTAGCTTTTTCTTTAGCCAACGAGAAAATCGCCATAGCTATACTCAGGCCCATAGCTAACACTGTGTATGTGTATGTGGGAGGGGGTTGGGGGAGGAGTCAGTCACCTCTCCTCCTCCCTCTCCTTCCTAAACTTGGAGGGGGTCCTGTAGTCCTGAGTGCACACACTGGCACACAAGGACAGCAGACTCAATACTCAAAAACACAGGCCTATGGAAGAAGCCCTTGCAGGTTCCAGTAAGGGGCTCAGGGCCCTGGCTAGGAATTCTGAGACTCTGGGTGCTTCAGACGTGGTCTAGAGGTGAACATGGGCTCCAGGTGAGCATCTCCCCTTAGTTCCTCAGGCTCTTCACCCCATGCGGGAGGGACACGGTTGACCTGGCATATGTGCTCCCCTCTCAAGATGCAATTTTATTCTTTCTCCACCTATGAAAACACACATGTCTGTGGTTTTCATAAATACCCTCCCAACTCTGAGCACATGAAACTGTCTGTCTTGGAGGATTTAAAGCATAACAGTATATTGCAATGTGTGTGTGCACCTGTAGATGTATGAGAAGACACTGGACTAACTTTGGGGGGTAATCGCAAAGAGTCTATTCTTCACAGAAACAGCTCATGATTTAAAAGAAATAAAATTAATGTTTGGGAAACCACTGTACACTGCTATTCATATTTATGAAATACAGACATGCACAACGCTGTTCTCTCTCCACTTAATAAACCCCCCTAGAAGTCCATGAAAGCTCTCTAACTAGAGAAACTATGTCCGTCTCTGGCAACTGGCCCAGTGCCCAGCATCTAGTGAATAATCGATAAATGTTTGTTAAATAAATACATTTACCTCAGTCTTTTCATCTGCAGAACTTCAGCACTTTTGCTCCAAACAACTAGTTTGATTTCAAAACCCAGGCAGTCAAGTAGACCTATGTTTACTACCCCATACCTCTTTCTGGGACGGGAATTGTTTTTAATCTTAGGAATTGCATGTGGCCACATGGCATGTCAGTTTTTTAAAAGATGTATTTTTATTGTTTTTTGACAGAGAGAGAGAGACAGATGGACAGATAGAGAGAGAGAGAGAGAGAGAGAGAGAGAGAGAGAGAGAGAGAAAGGGGAGGGCCCAGAGCAGTCTCCATAGTTGACAGAATTCATTTTCCATATAGTTTCACTCCACAGGTGGGCACCGGGCTATGCAGGGCAGGAACTGGGCCGGGAGTCTCCCACATAGGCCCCGGCAAGAACTGAACTGGGGGCACACCCCAGTTCAGCATGTGGGTCCACCTGGGTCAGGGCCGAGATTCTATCCTCAGGCTCCGGGGCTGCAAAGCAAGCGCTTAACCCGCTGAGCCATCCCAGCGTCCCCAGCAAGTCACTGTTTGCTCAGCTAGTCTTCATTACAATGATGCCATTTACTTATATAGTCTTCTTCCAAAGGTTGTGTGAGCTTTCAGGACTTGGCTTTAGGTGACCAATGGGGCCCTGGCAGTAGCAGCTGTGAGGAGATAATAGACAGGAGACCCAGGCCACACCCTTCCCTCCCTCACAGCATCTTCATGACGCACCAGCGTCCCACAGCTTCGATGGGAAAGCAACCAATGCCCTTTCGAGTTAGTTTACTTTGCTCTTGTCATCTTTTCTTCCCAAAACGTCATGGCACTCAGAAGTCTACAGATGAAGCCAAGCAACTGCTGAAACAGAGGCAGCCATATCACCAAAACTGTTAGGAGCTGATGAACGGGCGAAAGACAGGGTCTTTGTGGATGCTTTTCTCAAAATATTGAGGTACTTAAGCACATAGACAGGGTTCAATGGACGCTTATTGTCCCGGAACTAAAGAAAACATCCAAAATTAAAATACTTAAGAAATTACACTGAGTTAAAAGTCCTGCAATCATGTTATTGTATCACATTAAGCAAACAGAAATCAGGTACAAAACTACATAAAGTACACTTGGGGCTGGTGGTGAGTCAGAATGTCCTAGTGTGGCCACCCTGGACCAGGACTGGTAATAGTTGCCTCTCCAAGAGCCCCCTGTGGTCCCGCCTGTGGGGCCCCTCCATCCTCCTCCCCATCCAACCACTAAAGGGTTACAATGGGCCAGTGCCTCTGATATATTTGGATAGGTCATTCAAAACTGTCATATCCTTGCTAAATACGATCCTACCTATTTAAACGTACGTGTGTGTGTGAGAGAGAGAGACAGAGAGAATTGTGAGTGATTTCTATCTTCTTCCTTATGTTTTTAGAATTTCTACAGTTTTCTACACTAAGCACATACTGCCTTTAGGGAAAAGCAGAGCAAGAATGCTATATGTTGAGAGACTCTTTAAGGCAAATTAAATCATCCACTATTCACCAAGGTCTGATAGCAATTTATTAAGTCCATTATGCACTAAATGTTGTAAAAGCATCTTGGGTGCCTACCAGGAGCCTAGCACATAAGATACCAATTAATACAAAACATGACCTCTGTTAAGGTGTTTCCAGTCCAGTCGGGTGGTAACGCACACACACACACACACACACACACACACACACACACACACACACACACACACACACTGTGCAGGCGTTAACAGTGCCCATCAAAGCTTCAGGAGAAGCAAGGAGCAGAGGCCTGGACAGTTCCAAGACAGTGTTATGGACAAGGGCACAAAGGAACAAGGAAAGAAAGGAAAGCCAGACTGAAAAGAATTGATTTCCCTAATTCTCAAGCACCTATCCTTGGGAAGAAATGAGAGACCACAACCAGCAGGCTGGTTTTGTGTTTTTTTTTCATTGAAGAGCATTCCCGTCATCAGAACAACTATCTCACTAGTCATCGCAATTTCGGGTACAGGGACATTTAATTCCCTAATTCCAGTGGTTACAAGCTAAGGTTCTGTTACTAGAAATAGACTTGAATGGAGGGTCCATGCATGTTACCTCTATGACCCTAGGCAAGGTACTCGACACCTCAAAGCCTTGGTTTCCCCATCTGTTCAGGGAGGAGACTAGCAGAACCCACCATAAGGAACTGAATGAAGGAGTGAATACATAGCATCTCCCCAGTGCCTGGAGGGGTCACCATGATCCATGGTGACCATGCTCCAGAGGGGAGCACAGTCCCTGTGCCCTAAGTCACACTCGCCCTCGGGCGCCTCAGAGCACACAGCCTGTCCGCAGGTCCTCTGTGTGCAGAGCTGTAACTGCACACCGGGTAGACATTCCCAGCAGCTGTTGTTGTGTAAGACATCTATCTTTACTGACCCTCGCCCGCTTCCCTCCCAGGAGATCCTGCCTTTGTTTTTCCAATCCCTGTAATCTCGCTGAGCATGTGTGACAGATGCTAGCAGAACATGCGATGAAACTTAAGTGGTCTCATGTGCTCAGTGAGTGAAGATGTCCCTAGCATCCCTAAGACCTGGAGAGATTTACTGCACACAGCTCTGTTTTCCTCTCCCCCATGTTTGCCAAACACCTCTGGAACTGTTCAACTTGTGGGGGAAAAAATTACCCAACATGATAATGTTTCCCTACAGCCATCAGGAGACCCTCAGAGCAGTCGTTTTTCTCAGAAAGGAAGAAAATCAGCCTGCTTAGGCATGCCAAAGTGTGTCTGGGACTAAGAAAGTTTCAAGTATTCTTATGAAGCAATTTTAAGAAATTCCCATGGAAGGAGTTGTTCCCTTTACAAGAAATCAGTTTGACCCAACATTCAGTCCTCAGTGTTTCCCTAAGCAAGGCACCACTCTTCTTGGTAGTCCTCAGAGGGATGAGAAAAACATATGATCCACAGATTTCTTGAATTGGTTCCCCCTGTGTGGGACAAGAAAAACCAACTATCTTTTTGTACCAAAAGAGAAGAGTTGTTGGTGTTAGACCACGTGTTACATCTTCCCGGCCCTGCCTGTGCTTCGACTATGGGGACTGTCAGCTTGCAAAACATGTCTATTCCACAGCGTCACAGTCAAGTATTAGAAATTCAGTTTTACTTTTACATTTGTCCAGCCCTCAGATGACGCATATACCACATAACCAATGCAGTTCACACATACACTTGTCTATTTCCTCTCCAATCCAAGCCAAAATTCAAATAATATCATGAATCTAAAACTAGAAAAAAAACATTCTAATTTTCTGGCCCCAGAACTGAACGCATTTTTAACTCAGTTTTGAACTAAGGCTCTGTTTTGTTTTGTTTTGTTTAGAAAAAAAAAACAAAAAACAAAACAAAACACTTTCGAATCTTTGGAAAGTGGAACCAAGTCTTGTTTTCTGGTTATCAATTTGGAACTAAAATAGAATACAAAAATATTCTCTGAACCAAATGAGCCCAAAACCAATGCTCCGTGACATTTGAGTACAAGAGCTGTGAGGCCTCCTGGTGTCACGTGCTCCTCTGGGAGTGGCCTGCGGCTTGGAGGCCTGAAAACCGCCGGATGTTACCCACGCGAGACGCGTAAACAGTCGTGGAGGCCGGGACGGAAGCCATGGGCCAAAGTCGATTGAGCAGTCCGAAATAAAGGAGACCTCAGGGCCCACAGTAGTCAATACGCCCCAGTGAGGGAACGTCAGCAACTGGTCAAGAGTCAGCACCAGGTAAGAGGCCAGACACAGGCAAGGGTAAGGATCCGCACAAGTAACAGGCTGGGCAAGCAAGAAAGAACCTTCTGGAACGTGCAGAAGGCTGGCTGAGGCAGAGTTCGAGAACCTGGGTCAGAAACCTGGAAACGATGGGAATGAGGGAAGAAAGCAGATAAAAAGAACCCATGTTCAAAAAAGATACTGACAAGAATGGCAAGTTCTCAGCTACTGAGAAGATAAGAGCTGAACACCCTGGCCAGGCTTAGCGTAAGCTGAGGTGGCCTGGGGAGGGGGGAGGGGGAGGGGGAGGGGGAGGGGCGGGGGGAGGTGCTACAACAGCTTCCTGAAGGGCCGGCCTGATCCACGGGGCTTCCACAGTCCACATCCTACATTTGGCACATGCTCTTAAAGCGTGCTCTTGGGAGGAAGGGAGGAAGGGAAGAAGGGAGGAAGGGAGGGAGGGAGGGAGGGAAGGAAGGAAGGAAGGAAGGAAGGAAGGAAGGAAGGAAGGAAGGAAGGAAGGAAGGAAGGAAGGAAGGAAGGAGTTCCCTCAGATCTGAGGTATGAGTTGAGCTGTGTTTTCTTATTTGTATAATACAGAGCCCACTCAGATAAAAATAACTCTTGTGAAGATGATAGCTTCTCCCTCTGTAGGTACTGGACTCTTGAATCTAATAATCAGGTAAATTAGAAGATGGTTTAAGAACAACATACAAGCTATGCTTCATGCTTTTATATACCCAAGTGTAAAGCACGCACAGAGGGTTCTGATACCAACATCCACTCAAACTCGCTGAGAAGTAACCCAAGGAGCAACTGTGGTATCATAGGGATCCTCTTCTGGATGTCCCAGGTATTCTGATCCTCAACCTGTTTTGTCCTTGATGATGACTCTTTCGGGCATACCTTTGAGGCTTACGCTCCCTGCACTATCCCCTGCACATATTTTTCACACCAGCCATGTGAAGCTGTGCATTGTTTTCACTGACATCTCATACTTTCCTACCTATGTCCTTTGCTCACATTCTCCCTCAGCCTAGGGGTGTTCTTTTCGCCTTTCTGGTTTCTGAATTTAAATCCCACTATCCTAGATCTCAGACCCCTCCTTGGGCTATTGCTACTTCCAAGTGGTTCAATCCATGGGATGTGAAGTGCTACTCCGTCAATTTTCTGCACTCTCCACCTTTGGGTCAGTTGACCAAACTCTACCCAATCCCCTTTAGTTTCGGAGAAATTTGTCAATTGCGCAGCACACTCAAGAAGAAGCACTAAACATATAAGCAAAGTGCCAAGACTGGAGAGAAAGACAGACTACGCTCTACCATGAGCCAGAAGTGATGACTTGGGGACAGAAGTCCATGACACCCAGTCCTCTGCCCAAAGCCTCAAAAACATCCCACCAGATGGAGGAAGGATGTGGCTATAAAGGTCGAGCCCAGGGGAGATTGAGGTGGGGGAGGGGAATGAAACTGTTCTGTAACCTGGTCATGTTGGTAGTAACACAAATCTATAAATACGTTAAAATTCATGAACCTGAACACCAAAAGAAGGAAAAAATTTAACTTTATTATATGGTTTTTTTGAAAAAGTTTAAGTGTTCTACCAGAGAACTGAACTATGCGTTATTAATAATTAGTCATTATTTTTCTGAAAATAGCTGTCAACCAGGGTCAAACTAATGACTTACCTTTCACATTAGCCCAGCTTCATGATGATAAACAGTGTTGGTTTTGTATTTGGGAGTGAGGGAAGGGGGTTGAGGAAAGAGAATGTTTTATGCCAAACAATACTGTACAGTTTGAAAACTTTGGCATTAGTATATGTAGCACCAGACTTAATTTGCAATTTCCTTTCTCACATACCTTAAAACAAGACCTTAATACAAATATAACATACAGATTTTCTGTATAGCTTTTCTTCACCTGACATAGACCTTTATTTTTATTTTCATTCATTATTTCTTATCTAATTAGTTTAGTTATTTCAACTAAACCTGGCTTCAGGTGATTTAGACAATCTGTTTCAGAGCCATAAAACTACACGCGTTTTTACTGTTATTAGAGTTTTCCAAAGTATGCACTCACTGCATCAGTTGCAACATGTTATCAGGTTAATAACTCATTTCCATCTTATTAGTCATTTGATAAGAACAGTAAAATCTAGATATGTGGATCACAAATTATCGAATATGGTATCTTTTCAATTGTTTCTTTACATTAATCTAAGTTCTACCCTCATCAAATTCCTGTAACAATCCTAACTGAAATCCAGGAGAGGTAGTTAAAATTTAGGCTCAAGTGAGAAAGGATTAAAATGAGTTCTTAATGGAACCCAGAGACCTGCCAAATTTAAAAGCTGCCTAATTCCTAGCCAGGTTATAAAAGACTTTCAACAGCGAAAAGGTGCAGCCCAGATTCTCAGCGGATCTTACTGAGGGCAATGGTGACCAGGCCCAGTTTCGGTTTTTGGTTTTTGTAGGTTTTGCAAAGACAAAACGTAAAAACTCTTCTCTTACTTAAGTTCTAACAAGTGAAAGTTCTGTCACTCAGCCAGGTTATATACACTGTATGTTTTATGGTTTATCCCTATTTTGCATAACAGTACTTGGGATATATAATCAACAACAAAGAAAATGAATAAAATATGGGGTTTGGAAAATTCTTAGCAAAGTGTTCATGCTGAGGTAACTTTCATGCTGCATCTATGTGTTCTCATCACATGAAATCACTGGGTTTTAGATGGGTAAGATTCCAAGAGAAATGTGTTTGTTAAAGACAATACTGTTGCATCAGTTCTTTGTCTCAGTTAAAATTGCTAGAATGGATGGGAAAGCCGGGATGACTCAGTGGGTTGAGTGCTCGCTTTGCAGCCTCAGGATCAAATCCCAGCCCCGGCCCGTGTGGACCCATATGCTGAACTGGGGAGTGCCCCCAGTTCAGTTCTTGCCGGAGTGAGACCCCAGCCCAGATCCTGCCCTGTGCAGCCCCACGCCCACCTGTGGAATGAAACTATGTGGAAAAACCAATGATGTGCAACTATGGAGACTATTCTGGGCCCTCCCCCTTCTCTCTGTCTCTGTCTCTGTATCTCTCTCTATCTGTGTCAAAAACAATAAAAATAAATCTTTTAAATTGCTAGAATGGAAAGCAGTTTGACCTGGGGAAAACTGAATAGTGCTAGGATAAAACTAAAAAAAAAAAAAAAAATCAACATATGAAGAAAAGGGGAGGGGGCAGTTTTTCTAATCATATACAAGTACCTCTAAACATTCACAGCTTTAAAAATATTTAGCCATATTCTCTAATTCAGACTCAATACTTTTCCTCTTCCAGGAAGGATTTTAATGGTAAGGTACAAGAATCATTTCCCCCATGACAAACAATGATATCCTTCCCAGATTCTGCTACCAAATGCTCACTGACAAATTCTAGAATGCAAGTCTGAGGAAATGTCTGTCCAGAAAAGAAATATAGGTCTGAAAACGTGAATACAGTTTCACAGTAAAACATGCAAACAATCACCACATAGAAATTGAAGAGAACTGGCTTCAGTCAAGAAATTGCAGTAGTGGAAAGCATAATAATAATCATTGCTGTACAGTCAAGGCCACGTTCTCGGCCTTTCTTCTGGCACTGCTAACTGGATAGCTAGCATGTCACCCCATAAGATTATGTGGGACTTGGTGATCATCAGCTCTATAAACCAGCCATGAAACATTGACCTCCAACCAGCACTTCGAAGAAATCAGGATGGGTCTGAAAAACACCAGACAACAGAATCAAGAGAAGCTGCCTCGTTCTACTTCCTTTTCTTGCCATCTGCATGTGACTCCATTTTTGCGGGGTGCCAAAATGGTTTCCCCCGGCAAACTCTTATACTTTCTTAGCCTGACTACGGTGATCTGGTTATTACAGACCCACCATAATAAGGGGAAAGCCCACTTCAACTATTCAACAGTGGTGATGGATTTGTGCAGAGTCATTCATATTTTCCTAGGCTCACTTGTGACACGCTGATAGAGAAAAGGCATAATAAGCTATGGACAAAGAATAGGATGAAATCATTGGCCTGTATGAAGGTCAAGCCCATAGTCTCAATAGCATATGTTCTAACTAACCCTTTTGGGAGGTCTCAGAGAACTAAATATATAAGACAACAGTAATGAGAATAGGTTGTCAAGAGAGGAACACAAATGAACAGGCACTTAATATGAAGATTAATAAAGTACACCTTTGGAAAATAACATGAGCTGTTTATTAAGTAAACAGATAATAAAATATGATAAAACATAATAGTTCTGTGCATAGCATAGTCTTTGTTTTCAAAAATAAGTCAAGAATTAAATTATATACCTATTTCAAGTAAAACACAGAAAAACTCCCAAAATGCCTTTGCCTCAACTAACAGCAGATAAGAAACTTTTCCAATTACTTAACTAATAAGGAATCTAAAACTTAACTTTTTAAGCTAAACTGTTAGAGAAATCTGGGGGTATGTGCTTTAAAGTTTATATTTCAAACAAGTGTTTCATCACTAATTTTTTTTTTATTGCCCCAGTTCTCACTTTATCTCAGCATGGTTTTGTTGAAAGGGAACTTGGAGGTTATCTATTTCACCCTCTTCGTGTTATAGGATGAAAAGACCTAGATGGTTATGCATTTTGATGAGGAAACCAGGAGCTGAAGACAGCAGCTGATTCTCAAGCCAACTCTCACTTACTATTCCAAGTTGACTGTGCTGACTTACAGCTTAATTATCTAACAAAAGTGAGTGAAAAGGAGAGAGAAAAGGTGTCCATCCTTTTGATGACTATGAGAATGTCACTTTATTCTCCTACAGTGTTTGTGTCTAAGGTCCCAGACAGATCCATCTGTGTCCACACCGTTTGAAGTAAAGACTATATGGCACTTTATCTGAGAAGCATGAGGAGCCTCAAATCAGACATTGGAAGTATTTATATTATAAATCATGTTCTATTAAGTTAAAAATTGAATAATGGCTGGGCATTCATGACTCTTGAACCCAGCCACTTCGTGAGTATTTCTGAGAGCAATGAATGGTCAGAGAAGACGACGAGGCAAAGGCCCTCTTTTATTACCCAGAGGCCTCTGCCGAAACCCTATGATAGTGCTGCTATTTACATCAAGGTCAGAGAGAGGTCGAGTAGCCTCTGATCCCCAGCCTATGTACGAAGTCTCCTCTTCATCCTATCACTCTGATGAGAAGCAAAGATTAGTTGCAGGAAACCTGCTAAGGGAAATGAAAGCGAGAGTCTCTTCATAGAGCCTGGAGCTGGTCTGACCTTCTACCATCAGGTTTCTCCAGGGCAGGACAGCTTGCTGGGCAGGAAAATCCGAAATGAGACTATTGCAAGTGAAGCCCTTGAAATTCTCTAATACAGCAAAGCCCCACAGCCTTGTACTGTGGCCCAATAAATATCCTTCACCTTGATCCATTCTTATCAGAACTCCTCCCCTTGGCTGTGTGCTGAGAAAGGAAAAGCAAATACAAAAACTTGCACTCCCACTAAAATCAAACCTGCATTGAACGCTGTGCAGTGTAGACATACCCCAACTAAGACCAGGCTTCATTAGAAGAAGCCTGCATGGTTGATGGATAGGAATGAGTCCTTTACCACCTTCCAACAGCCATTAGGCTATGCTCAGGTATAGATGGTGAAGAGTGTCCACCACCTCTCCCAATATGTAATAAAACCCTAGACCTGATCTGAACATATTAAACTTTGTGCTAGTTCCCTGAGCCCCAGCACAACCATTTGGAAGTAAGAAAGGAAGTAGTCTGAACAATGAGGCATAATAAATATCTAAACCACTGAGGAAAACAAACACAAAAAATTCATATTCCTTCTCTTGCACTGCAGTTCCTTACTTACTTTCAAGCTTCTTCCATTAGCTTTAATGCATCTTGTACTGCCTCTCTCCCAACAGAGTTCAAGCTGTCTTGGTACCATACTAAACGAAACAGAGAGCAATAACCCATAGGGTCAAAGCCTGTGCCTTGTTAAGAAGGGCATTTCGGCCAGGTTCTGCCATCCCCTCTTACATAAGCCCACTATTACTTTCTGAAAGCTTTTTCCATTCGTGTTCAGCTCCACTTGGTGGATATTTTTGGAGTAAAAACTGGACAGCATCTTGTTAGGTCAGGTGGCTCTTAACTTGGCAGGAAGGAAAGCCAAGGTGTAAATAGTCTCATGTTACCAATTTTCTCTGCAGAAAGTGATTTCCCCATTGAAAAGTTCCAATACTCTAGAGTAAAAGCCCATATGGCCTAGGCTCTGAGTGTATGGGGGTCATGTTGGGTTTCTGGCCCACCAACATTTGCTGTCATCTAAGAGAAAGGAGAACGTCACTGAAATATATTGTTACAAGTTAACCAGATGTTGCCTCTTGACTCACAGGAGCAGACACTTTTAACTATTTGAGTTTCACATGATGGTAGAGAGGTACTGAGTTGAGTGTGGGATCGTATCATATTATAATATAATCTGGATGTTATTTGGAAAAGTTAAAAAAAATTGTCTAGTTCCCTGTTCGATGCATGGGCTGTTGCTACCCCAACTAATATGTCTTAGGAGAGTTATGGTTCAAGACGTATTTTCAGTCCTTAAAATATAGGTGCATCAAAATCAACAAGGTGATATCTATCCCCATGGGTAGACTATTTTAACCTTTTCCAATCTTCAGAAAAATTTCTCCATGGCTGCCCTTGTCTGCGTGGTAGAGCTGAGAACAGGACCCCAATTTCCTGGCTCTTGTGGTTTTATCCCCAGTTCCTCTTGTGTTAGAATTACATGTACACTTTTGGTGTGCCTCTTCGGCTCCAGCTATGTTATTAAACTATTATTACCTAACAATACTCCCATTAATCACCGTGACAGATGGAAACCAGCCCTGGTTTATGCTCTCTGAACTCAACGTCAAACAGTCCCAATGCTAATGGGGATGACGCCAGCCACAAATTAGCTCTAAAAGCTTCTGTTTATCGCCCCACCCCCTTTTCTATTACTCTTCATTGTGAGGCCTTTTTCTTGTCACAAGAGTCCATGCTTCTTCATGGAGCAACTCCTTATGGGATTCTGGGAAATGGTTTTCTGTTGACAGACACCATATAATGATGATAAACGATGGACAAGGCTGCAGTCTTAAAGCTGTTATTCCCCTAGCAGCCCACTTGCAAATACTTGGAGTATTTCTACAGGCTTAAGCGGGGGAAAGCTGCAAACCTGGAAAAAATTCTCCGTTTCAACTTCCTTTCACAGACAGAGGGAAAAAAGTGATACTAAACAGAAAATGTAAATCACCTGTGAGGTAATACGCCCCGAATGATGCCTTGAAAGTGTTGAGGGTACATAAACAGTTCTTTACAAAAGAGCTTTGTTCTGACTTAACTATGAATGGGGGTGTTGGTTCTCCTTGCTTTTCCTGAATAAATTCCGGCTTGGAGTAAGAGTTCCACATAATAGTGGATGTCTTCCTCTAAAAAGATTCATTTTTTTTAATTCAGTCATGCAATAGTGCTCTTTTAATTGAAAGCCACTGATATTTTATTTCTTAAGAAGCTTTAGGGGAAGCCGGGATGGTTCAGTGGGTTAAGCACTCACTTTGCAGCGCCGGGGACCAGGGATCGAATCCCAGCCCCGGCCCGTGCGGAACCATATGCTGAACTGGGAGCTCCCCCAGTTCAGCTCTCTCTCTGTCTCTGTATCTCTCTCTCTCTCTCTCTCTGTCAAAAATAAAAAATAAAAAATAAATAAAAAATAAATAAAATAAAAAAATAAAAAAATATAAAGAAGCTTTAGATATATAACTCCACATAACTAGCAGGTTATCAATAGAAACATAATGAAGAGGCCAGTCCTAAGAAGCATAGGGCAGCTAATAAAACTTCTGTTGCTCCCACTGAAGGATACTAAAAACTATATTCCAAAAAACAATTTTTAAATAGGCATGTTAGATAAGAGTATTCTACTCCACTGATCCCACTGAGAAATAGAAAGAGAAAGTATCATAAAGAAGAATACGCAAAAAATTACAAATGCTCTTGCTATTGATATTACTATTGATATTTTGCTAGTGATTCAATCACTAAATACCAAAGACAGAATACAGCTGCACTGTCTAATAAACAAAACTTAAAATTCAGCTTCTCAGTTACAACAGTTTTAAGATGTAATAAGCACGTGTGACTTAGTAGCTACCATATTGGAATTGTGCAAATTACAGAACATTTTCATTGTGGCAGAAAGTTCTGTGGAATGACATTGGCATAGAATATTCATTCATTTTTCCACTCAGTAACAATTTGTTGAAGCCAGTAGTAACCCAGAACAAAGTTTGTGTTCTCAAGGAAATAACATTCTTTCCTAGCATTAATTGCGATGAAGAAAATAAAATCTCATGATGGGGAAGACAATGACTAGACTTGGGGTGGGGCGAGAAGGGGGACTAGTTTTTATCAGAGGCCAGTAAAGTCCTCTGTGAGGGGAGGACATCTAAGCAGAGCCTCAAATAACAAGAAAGAGGAACCATGGAAATCTGGGGACAGGTCATTCCAGTCAGAGGCAAGAGAAAGTGCTCAGGCCCTAATGGAGGAAACAAGGGACAGGGAGTGCCCAAGTGACAGGTAGAAGGCAAGCTGGCTAGAAACATAGCCACATGGGTTGGGTGCGGGGTGGGGGCAGCGTCAGGTCTGTCTGCACTAGCCAGAGCCCGCAGGGCCTTGTCAGTTGCAAGGCAGAGTTCAGATGTTATTCTTTAAGGAACTGAAAGTAACATTCCCTTACAGCTCTCTGTTTGGAGAAAATGCACTTTGAGGAATACCTCATTCTGTTATTCCCTCATCCAAAACAACTGCCATCAAGGCCGTGGCCCAGATGTGCAGACAGCTGCTGGGAATAACCAAACTTGATGTTTATTCAGCATTTGGTCTGAAAGTCATGCAGAATTTTATGAACATCTCAGACTTCCTCCAACATGTCTTAGGAACTATTAATTACTCTCCACAGAGGGGTAACTAATGACAAAATTAATTAATTAAAAACAAATAAATGAAAACTCATCCAAGCACGGACAGTGAGTGACTTAGTAATAAATTCCACACCAATATCACATTGCTGGAGTTTGGAACAACTTGCAGGGCCACCCAGGTAAGTAGTAGAATCACCCCACCCTTTTACAAGAGAACATGTGACCACTTGTTTGAATTATTACAATAACATACTTAAAATACACTCATTGTAGTGATGGGAAAAGACTTGTCAAATACTTCTTTTACAATAGAGGAAACTGAGGCCCAGCGATAGTCAGTTACTTTATGGCACCACATGGCAAATTAGAAATGAATTGATCATTTCTTCAAAAAAGAATTTTTACTGTTTGAGAGAAGGTGAGAGAGAAAGTGGGGAGGGCCCAGAGCAGTCTCCATAGTTGTACATCATTAGTTGTGACATGGTTTCCTTCCACACAGGTGGATGTGGAGCTGCATGGGGCAGGAACTGAATGGGAGGCCTCCCACATGGGTGGCGAGAACCTTCGCCACCAAGTCATCATGGCATGTACAGTTGCACCACAGTTTAGCATATGAGGTTATGCACAGGCCAAGGCTGAGATTCGATCCCCAGACCTCTCAATTTCAAGGCACATGCTCAACTCCTGAGCTATCCCAGCATCCCAAATTAATCAATTTTAAAGTAAGAAAAGAATTGCTTTTATGCGTGAACTGAACAAGGACACATACCTCAGAGATAAAATTGGTTGTTTCAAATTTCCATGAAAAACCATACTGTCTGCCTCACCTCCTTTCTGAGTCTGTCAGCATATCATGCTCATGTGGACACAGAGGCTGTCAGGAGAGGTGCTCTGCAGAAGCAGGAAAATGTGGGAGGGCAGGAGCCCCACTGATTTCACACAAAATCTCAAGAGCCAGAAGACTCATTATGGACAGTTGGAGGATATGCATAAGCAACGGTGAACCATGTAGAAATCTTCTGAAGAATTACAGACAGGCCCTGTGTACAACTAATCTTGGCTTCTACCAAGATTTGGGGGGCGGGGGGACATGCAAAAATGACTTTCTACCTTATTTTTCTATTCTCTTTCTCTCATGACTTGTTGTCTCCAACAGTCAGACCTCAGTGATTTCTCCATTTTCCTTTTCAACAGAGGGACTAATTAATTAAATTGCGGCTCAATTTTTAGAACGTTTATTATACTAGCTATTTCTTTTGTGAACATTTTATATAAAACTTTCAAGTTTGAAATTATAGGGACCTAAAGTAAATAAAAAATACTTTTCCTACTTTTAAGAAACCTTGTTCTAATTAAGTGGTTCATTTTTATGTCCAGATGCCATTGGAGAGTTTTTTTCTCACTATAAGAATAAGATGTGCCAAAAAGCACAAGTTCTTGATTTTTTTGGAAAATCTTCAATGTCACATTTTCTGTTTGTTGCCTGGCTAATGCCTGTGGAGAATGAACTGAAAGGAATCATGGGGGAGACATGATTAGTGACAAATAGAGCAAGACCTAAAGTTCAGAAGTCCTGACCCTTCTATAGACTGAGTGACCAGACTTGGACATGATGTAAGATGCTCATGGCTCCAGGCTAATGGGAACCTGACCATTGGCTGGTTGCTAGAGTGGTATTAATGCTCAAAAACATGATTCAAGATCTTTAGAAAAGTTATCAAATATATAAACACACCAATATGAATTAACTTTGTCTTCCTTCTAGGCTGTTGTTTCTTTGTTTTTTTGTTTTTGTTTTTTTGTTTGCTTGTTTGTTTTTAATATTGTCAATTTCTTCTGGACATTTGGGGAACTCAAAATGTGATCCAAGTGAAAAATCACATGAGTTTACAGGAGAAAATATACCGTATAAAGTGTTATTATCAAACATCCTACAGAAGAGTGTAGGGCTGCAGGAACCAGATTGGGTATACTGCCTGCCAGTTAAGAAGAGACCTAAAGCTGAGTTGACCACTCAGGTAAGTCATGTACACGTGTATAATAACAGATTCCAAATCTGGGTTTCCAGTGACAGCAAACCCCTGAAATGAAATCTAAATAGATTAGGCCACAGGCGATACATAGAAAAGTGGAAATATCCCAACTGGATAATAAAACCTTTGACACTGAGAGCAACACTGTTTTGAGAATCTTGAAGTGGTGAGAATATAAACTGTTCTGCTGTCTTTAAATTGTATTCACAAATATTTGTTATAAAAAAGGATGACCAGAGAATGCACCTTATAATAAGTACAGTAGAAGTCACTCCTTCTTTGCACACATTATATAACACTAATAATTCTAAATTAAAATGTATTAGCCCCTCCACATGATGAACAGAAAAATAACACATCTCCAGCACTAAACATTTCACTACAATCATTTTGGTGGCAAGCTTTAAAGTCCCAATGCCTGGACAAAGAAATGAAATCTCTTCCAGTCCCAAGTTTCATATTTTCTGTGGAGGATGTGGTTTTCTTCATCGTCAATCCCAACTCTTACTGGAACACACTTTTCCAATTTGTCCAGATTGTTTTCAACAGGTTGCCCATGTTGCTGTCTCCTGCATAGGCTGCTGCTGTTGCTTGTGGTATTTTGCAATAACTCCCAAATAACTGGCCTCACCACTACCTCTGCTCTAAAGAGTAAACAGCATTTTTCTTCTGTTGTGGGAAAAAATTAAAGTGTTTCAAAATGACAGAGTCACCAGATCAAAGAGGTCTGATCATGTACACAAGGCTAGCAAAGGCACACCTCGCTGAGTCACCAAGTCATGAATGAACAGCTTTGGCAAGTCCCCTTCTCAATGGATGCAGCAGAAGACAATTTAGACACAGGCACACTGAGTCAACTCAGTATCTCTCTCTCTCTCTCTCGTGTGTGTGTGTGTAGAAAGACAGAAATATAGTCATTATATTCAGTCAAATGTATAGCCCTTACAATTGCAAAATAATAAAATAACACTTGAGAAATAATAACATGAAATTCTTGACTCATATTTGAAAGATGTGCTCATTGATAAAGACACAGAGATTCCAGAGACAGAACGAGAGAAATCCAGACATCAAATGTTAAGTCCTGCCAACTTGTATAATCCCTCCTTTTCATTTATGCTCAGAAGACTCTAGCATCAAGAAGTGAAGGAGATAGAATGTAGATCTGGCTGACAGTAGAACAAGTCAAGATTTGAATCTCTCTCAACCGAAAAAAAAAAAAAAAAGAGAGAGGCGTTCCCATGAGTTCCACTATGAGAATGACCTCTGGGGTCAAAGTGTTTCAAACCTGGTGCTGCTGAACTCAATTTTCTTCTTCACACAAATGCCCCATCATCCTTGCACTGGTGTGGTTGGTCCTTGGAAAACTTTCCCTCTGATACTCCAAGGTTCTAAGTCCTGCCTTGTGTCAATAGGTAAACCAGCAGATCAACTCCATGTGCGGCAACAGCAGGTACCCTGTGGTTCCCACCTGCCACAGGGTGTGAGGCCCGCCGCTTTATTCCCACCTTCCAAGTCTCATGCATGTTTCTTTTGTAGTCCACCCTAACCTCATTCTAACCCCAAACCACAGAGAAAATGAATTCTGGGAAACTTAGTTCTAGCCTAACGGACACATGACAAAGCCACCACAGTACTCCCCTTGTCTATATACCTCTTTCAACAACACTTAACTTCTTTTCAAAGTCATGCCTCTACCTAATATTATACAACTCTTGTCCAAACTAAAGCACGAACCTTCTCTCTTAAAATAGATGCAAAGTCGTTCTATCCATCTTTTGGAAATCCTCATTATTCATCTAGTTGAGTCACACTTCCCCTTTGATATCTACAATAACTTAACTACTGAGATATAAGGTTAGATGGTAGAGGAATGGAAGAGGGCAAAGAAATTGGTTGATTATACTGTTATGTATACAGGGCCTGGCAGAAGTAACACTCCTTTTTTTATGAACTGGTCGTCTATACCAAATCTTTTATTACAAAATCGTAAGCATGTAATTCTGTAACATAACAATATCCCACTCCAGCAAAGTAAGGGCATTACTTCTGCCGGACCCTGTATATAAGAAATGCTCATAATAGTACAATCCTTCTTACTGCAACTAGTCCTGGGGTTTTCGTTGATATTCATAATTTCCTTCTTCCACTATCCCTTTTGCCCTAAGTAGGCAAGTTTGCTGGTCATAGTTCTTTGGGTGGAATAACCCAAAGCTTCATCCCATAAGTGTCCAAACTATTAGGCACCTGCCTGCACTGGGCAGTCAGAGTTGGCCACAGACTCCTATCACAGGTCATGGGAGCAAAAAGAGGCTCCCTAGGGGATCACCTGAATTCCAGGCACCTTCTTCCTTGTCCCCCTTGTTTAGTAGCAACACCAGCAGTCAGAACCAGTCCCCCAGCCAGTACAGCAACCCCCATGCCACTGCTTATTAATTGACTGATATGTGGAGCCCCTGTGGCCAGGTGGCAGCTTCAACATCCAGTTTAATGGAACCAGTGCTGTTTCCTCTAAGAAACCTTCCTCTTCGGGAAACCAAGTCTCCGACACTAGCATAACCCCAAGTTACAGAGATGGGAAGAAATGATTTTGCTAATAACATTCTAGGGTTAATAGTGAAAGAAGCCACTCCCGTTTTCACTCCTTTCTCTCAGGCCAGCTGCTTTGGAGTGTTGGGGAATTTGGTGAGAGCAGTGAACTGCATGAGCAGAATCCCACTGTCGTACTTTATCTGCTATACAGAGTCCACTGGTTGGAAGTAATGCTGCACAGACTACTGACATGATGACTCAGGCATTCTTAACGTTCGCAGATAGTGATATTGGCAGAAGCAGGAAAGGCAAATTTGTATCCAGAGTAAGAGTACATTGTGGTGAGAACAAAGGCTGTCCCTTCCACAGCAGACACGGCCCGATGTAATCAATCTGCCAACAGTGACTAGCTGGTCTCTGGGACATGCCACGTTGAAGGGTAGGTGTTGGTCTTCACTGATGACAGGTTTGGGGATCAGCCAGCCTGTACCCCTCTTCCCTGTGCTTCATGGAAGACATGCTGCTGAGAACCACGCACAGCCTCCAGCCACTTTATCAATGATCTCATTGAACAAGGACAAAGGAGGCTGGGGAAAGAAAGAGATTAAATTCCACAGAACCAGTCACCTTGTCCTCCTGATGATTTTATTCTTCTTACAGAGATAGCTCTTCAGTGGACATTCATACAGAACACAAATATGTGCATGCACTGCCCACTTGGAGAGGTCTATCCACACATCTCTTCCTCAGATTTCCTTGCTACCAGTTTACTAATCACGTTCCTTTCAAGTCTCTGAGAATATAGCCAAACTATTAGCCCTTGTCTAGGAATCAGGACATCTCTTCTCCCCAGCCAAATGTGCAACCCTGTGAAGTACTCAACGTGTGGCCCATCCAGAGGCTTTTTCTTCACCCTTGTCCTTCAAGGCCACCCAGGAGTGGGCTATAGTCCTGTAACTATCCACATGCAGGTGACACTAGCATATGAAACAGAACCCTCTGAAAACTACACTCAAATCTAACCAGATTATTCATAAATAGAAAGAAAGGATATCATATTTACATTATAAAATGGCTTTCCCCCAAAATGGGAATATTAAAAAGACAGACTCAAAGCTAAGCTTCCAGGAATGACTCCCAAAGACATGACATAAAACCAGGTCACAAGGAAGCTGCTGCACTTACTACAACCAAGATGCCACAAAATCAGGACGCCTCCAGATGAAACTGGAAGCCATTACTCCAGCTACTGGATGCAGAAGCATGCCGCCTCTGCCACAATCCACTCCAGCAAAATGGATCTTCCATCCTCTGCCTTTCCATGGCCATGAAGCCAGCCAGACACAGGACACTCAGGCCTCTGTCATAGCTGCTAAAGAAAAATGTTATCTGTCACGAAAGAAACATCTTGCCTCGTGATGTGTCATTGTGTTTCCATTTTCCAAATTTCATGCAGTCACCTCTAACTGACTAAACTGCAATCACGTGCAGGACCCTGGCTTCAAGGTACTCTGGGAAATGTAGTTTATAGCCTCCCAAAGGCTACAGAACTGGAAGGAACAAAGAAAGAGGTTGGAGTAAATGTTAAGCAAGCTAATTCCTGTTATTGATCACGCAGGGAAGTACTGTAGTTTGAAAGTGAGGTTTGCTCACTGTAGGAGCTGTGTAAATATTGTTCATATGAAAAGAAGAAGGACACACAAAAGAGAAAGGATAACTGACAGAGCAAAATCATAAAAAAGGAAAGAAAGGGATGAGGTCAAAACACGGATGGAAGGTTAAGCTTCAGAAAGGAGGAGGGGCAATTATGCCTCCAAAATAACAGAGGAGGACGCACAGAAATGTTGAAGTGTTACAAAACAGGGGCATTCTGTTGGATGGCCTCAATATCTTCAGTGAAGTAGGAGCCAAAGGCATCTGCTGGCGGTAAGCAGTGAGACGATAAAGGTTTGAGTGCAGTGGGAAGATCTAGAAATATGGTAAATGAGTCAAGAGTTGATTATAGGTGAGAGGAAAAAGCCCAGGAGCTCAGGTAATATAAGATTTGTGCAATTTTGCGTGTTGATTCAAGTATTTCATAACAGCTAAAATATTGGGATTTTTGCCCATCTCCCATCCCAATGGATAATAAGGGATAATGGACGCCTACACCAAAGATGGCTATATCCCCATCATGCTGGATTCCTAGACTCCTCTCTACGCCTTTCTACTCTCCCATGTATAGGTGCATTTTAACAGGAAACAGAAAACCATTCATTTAAGCACTAAACATCCAATTATTACACTTTGGTCATCCAGGACATCAATTTTGGCCAACAATACTTTCCTAGGGCCAACCATACTTAAAGTGAGAAAATATAGGGTAAGTAATCCCCATAAAACCTCAATTAAGACAGCAATTTGGAAACATAATTTTTTTAATTCAATGAACCAACAGACATTTCTTGGATGCACAAGGCTAGGTTGGAAGGGATACAAACAAGTGTAAGATAGGATCCTGCTTTTGGCAAAACTGAATCACTCTATAGATAAAAATAAAATGTAATACTTATCAAATATTATATATTATACAAAGGCAGACTCAAGATGGCTTGAACACCTAGTGGAGATGTCTACAAACTTGACCGAAGAAAATATAGAAGAATACCTTTGTGACCAAAAAGTGCAGAAGTTTTAAATACAATCCTAAAAGCAAAAACCAATATCATAATAATAATAAAAATAAATTTGATTATATCAACACTTTAAAAGTAGCCATTGATAAAGTTAACAAACAGATGATAAAGTGGAGGAGAAGCATGTGTATCTAAAGCCAATTGGAGGAGGGGAAGCTGGGATGGCTCAGTGGGTCAAGCGCTCACTTTGCAGCCCCAGAGACCGCGGATCAAATCCTGGCCCCAGCCCATGTGGACCCACATGCTGAGCTGGGGTGTGCCCCCAGTTCAGTTCTTGCCGGGACCTATGTGGGAGGCTCCCGGCCCAGTTCCTGCCCTGTGCAGCCCTGTACCCACCTGTGGAGTGAAACTATATGGAAAACTAATGTCAACTATGGAGACTGCTCTGGGCCCTCCCCCTTCTCTCTGTCTGTCTCTCTGTCTGTCTCTCTCTGTCGGAAAACAATAAAAATAAATCTTAAAAAAAACAAAAAACAAACAATTAGGGGCTAATAGAGATATTATAATAGGAACCCCTAAAAATTAACAGTAGCAAACCAAGGAAGAACATTATTGGGGTGGGGGAAATGAACAAAGAATATGTATAAACAAGTTACAAAAGAAGAAACTCAAAAGGCTACAAGTTTTGAAGAGATGTGCGAGCTCAATAGTCATTAAAGAATTGCAGATTAAAGCAACAGTGAGTTATGGCTTCACACCCATTAAACTGGCAACACTAAGCTGGGGAACAGGAGACTTTGCAGAGATTGTAGGGAACAAACGGAGAAACCTCACATGAACTCCCGGCGGGAACAGCTTTTCTGGAGAGCAACCTGGCAGTACTCTGTAGTTAAGCCACTGAAGTCTGTAAAAAATCATCATTTTCTCTATCTCAACAAAATACAGATATTGGGATGCTGTTGTTTAAACACACACAAAGTACCGTATTTTCCGGTGTATAAGACGGCCGGGCATATAAGACGACCCCCTAATTTTACAGTTAAAACATAGGTTTAGGCCTATATTCGCTGTATAAGACTACCCCCCACTTCCGAGGCTGTAGTCTTATACAGCGAATATAGGCCTAAACTTATGTTTTATCTGTAAAATTAGGGGGTCGTCTTATACGCCCAGTCGTCTTATACGCCGGAAAATACGGTATATATAATCATCAATAAAGAGTTAAAATAAAAAATGAAGACTGGAGGGGAAGCCGGGACGGCTCAGTGGGTTAAGTGCTCGCTTTGCAGCCCCGGGGACCGAGGATCAAATCCCGGCCCCGGCCTGTGTGGACCCATATGCTGAGCTGGGGAGCGCCCCCAGTTCAGTTCTCACCAGGGTGAGACCCTGGCCCAGTTCCTGCCCTGTGCAGCCCCGCACCCACCTGTGGAATGAAACTATGTGGAAAAACCGATGATGTGCAACTATGGAGACTGTTCTGGGCCCTCTCCCTTCTCTCTGTCTCTGTTTCTGCCTCTCTCTTTCTCTCACTCTCTGTCAAAAAAAAAAAAACACAAAAAAAAACAATAAAAATAAATCTTTAAAAAAAAAAAAAAAGACTGGAGCTTCTTTCTTTAGTAAAATACAATGATTTAGAGGTCCAAAGTTTAGATTCAAATAGGATGCTTTCTTTTGCTGGCATCATCTTCATAAAAAAAGACTAGATCAAATACTGTGGGATAAGAGATTTATGCTGTATAAATTCTCTTCTTTTCATTGATGAATATATCAAACATTAAGTTTCCTTTCCTCTTAATTAATTTGAACATTGGCCATGTGATTTCAAAAAATTATCTTCAGACGTATATTTTGAAGTAGGATCTAGTAACTTAAAATTGTGTTTGAATATGTCAATGAATCTTCTTTATTTCAAGATATATGTATTTCTTAGATATTAATCTAGTTTAGCTCTTCCTTATCTGCAAATAAAATATGCAGCACATTTCTCTGGGACATCTTAGAAAATCTGTTTCTTATGAGAAACTTGGAACATAGCATTTACTAAAACAGCATTCAAGGAAAAATGGCATATTATCAAAAAGAATCATTATCACCTTAATTTGTTATATGTGGTGATTAAGCCTTATTCTCAAGTGTATAGAACATTGCAAAGACAGAGCCAAGAGGGTAATAAAATATCAAAAAATGTGAGATTAAGACTCAATGTTATCTCCCTATAACCATTCCATTTTCAATACCTCTCTCCTCACCTCCACACACAAAGCCCAGCAATGAGTTTGGCACCAAATACACAGAAGACAACAGAAACTGAACTCAGGATCTACATGGTGCCGGGCAAAAATGACAGGGCACCCCGTAGCTTGATTCTGCAGTCCTTATACAAAGTACCGTGACTCCATCTATTCGAGGGAAGTCTTCCTCCCGGTGATGCCCTTTAGATAGATAGAGATTGCCTCCTGCAACCAGCTTCAGGATAGAGCCCTCCCTGCCCTCCCAGGACACCCCGCACAGCCTCTAGAACAACGGTGCAGTATTTTAATGGCTAGTTTATTACCAGGCTTTTCCTCCCTAAACTGTGAAACCCTGAAAGGGAAAGTATTTAATATAATGCTGGCACACGGTAAGTATCTCTGGTACGTAATTTAAAACATTGTTGCTAAAATAAGAAAAAGGCTCCAACAATTAAATGCCAAGAGACCTGACTCTAAAGCTTAAAAAAAAAATTATTCTTAATGTATGGAGTCATCATAAAGGTGAATTTGTTATGGCTACAGTAAAAATTTTAGAGTAAAAGCAGAGGGAAGAGGATAGCTATAGATCTTTAAAACGTATGCAAGCCTTATTTTTTTAATTGCTGCTCAAGAAGCTGCAGCTTAAGTGACAGGCCTTGGGAGTGAGTGTTAATACTCTGGAGAGAGTTGGTTAGATGGGTCTTGTGTACTGCGGTATGCCCAGTGCCTGGAATAGCTCCCAGGGCCATGGTAGGTCCCTGAGAAACAGCTAATGAGTGAATGTACAAACGAAAGCTAGTCTGCAGAGTTCCAGCCCTGGGTCACACAGCATAGCACAGTAGGGTGGGTTTTGGAGCTGGTAGTCACTGGCTTAATAATCAAGATATTGGTGTCACCGAGTGAACACACCCCCAGACCACTGCAGATAAAACAATGGCATCCAAAAGAGAACAGACAACCTGGCCAGATATAATAAAGAATCTCTCCTGCTTGGACCAGCACATCTGTTTTCACACAACTAATGCCAGGGATTCAGTCCAGTGGTCCAAAAGCATACATCAGCTTTAGTAACTTACAAATAAAGAGACTCTATTGGTTTAAGGACGTGTAAACAAAGTATGTTTCAGATGTGATATCTATAAATAGTAAAGCCTGGAGGTGCCCTGAACCAGCAGCATCATCTTCATCTGAGAACTTATTAAAATGCAAACCCTCCACCCTCAAACCTACTAATCACAACTTCTAGAGACATGGCCCAGCAACCTGTGTTTTTGTGAGCTCTCCAGCGTGATTCTGATTCACACTAAAGTTTACCAGCCAGTGTTCTAGTGCATTTAATAGCTTAAGTCATGAAATTTCAGAACTGAAACATCTTTATTTAACCTCCTCCTCCCTGATGCAAGGTTTACATGTATCTTTTCCAGTTTTCCTGAAGCATCAGTCATGATCCTGCTACAAACAACTGATAAATAGTCAAAGCCAAGCAGAGTGTGAATTATAAAAGTCCTGTCTCTCAGCACACACAAGTATTTTGCCTGTTTGTAGCTATAATTTTTCAGACTTGCCCTGTAGTCCCAGGACCCAATTTAAGAAAAAACAATTACTGTTTCTCATTTTATTTTTAGTCATGCGCTAAGTAATCAAGTCTTTTCTGCTTCTTGGAGCAATCCAACTTCTCAGAGGACTTTCAAATGAACAAAGAAAATGCAGTTAATGGGCATGAACATCAGGGAATCAACCAACTAAAATTAAAGTCCTGGGGAGGCCATAGCACATAACCAGAGTCAGGAGGAGGAAACACATTATTGTGCTTCTTTTTTCCAACTATCCTTGTTATTTCCCATAGTAGCCTCCAGTTACACAAGGAGGATTGAGGGAAACTCCAGAATAAACTTAACTCATACGACAGGTCTTCCATATCAGAGGTTGCAAACTGGCACCTGAGGCCCAGATTGAGCCAGCAGACACATCTTGTCTGAACTCTACCCTGTTTTGTTGGTTGGTTGGTTGGTTGGTTGGTTTCATATTTGACAACATTTTAGAATTCTGGCTTCTCTTGATCCAGCAACACTGGCAAATATGGCTGAAGCCCTGTAGCTGCTCTGCTAGGCGGGCCAAGATTCCAGGTTGCCACTCACCAACCTCACACCACTCACATTAGAGTTGGCAATTCTACCTTATATCCCACCCAAAAGGTTTCCACATTGGGAGGAGGGTATCCTCTGTCCTTTGATACTACAAGGACACCAAAAAAATAAGTTTTACTTTACAGACCACACCTAGCCCAACTTTTCTCTGGAGTGGCTTCCACCATTTGTGACAAACCTGCTAGCTCACCGGACCCTTGGCTCTCTTCCCCTCCCCTACTCCATCAGCATGTTGTTCTCCCATCCCTTCTGGCCCTCTGTCCTTTCTTTTGCTATTGGAACAGATTTTTCTTTTGCTATTTATGCACATGCGTAGCAGGTATAATCAGAGAAAAACATTTTTTTGCAGGAATTTCAACACATGGACGTCTACCTCACAAAACAGTTCCTGCAACACTCCTGTGCTGCTTTAAACCCACTTCCTCACATAGCTCTGGGCTCCCAGGTCACCCTGGTACAATTTCTGTCCTTTGCAATAGTTGAAGGGCCATGGTGCTGGGACTCACTGCCCCTTCCAATCAAGCATTTTTCTTTCTCATTAAGCTTCTCGGATCCTCCGATAGGCACCCTTACATTCTCTCCTTGAGTACCGGTATCTAGAAACACCTGAATTGGCTGAAGGTATTTCACTTAGGCTTATGAGAATTTCTAGGCCCCTGACTCAGCCCTTCTCCAATAGACACAAAGCAGATATATGGTGGGCAGGGCGTGCCCACATTCCAGCTCACTTATGCCTTCTTCCTTTCTTTTTCTTCTCTCATGCCTCTACCCGCTTTCTTTCACTACCGTTGATGGAACACAGTAAGGGAAAAGGGCAGGGATTATTAGGGTTTCCACAGAACAAGATGAAAGGGTAAACAATAACTCAATTCATGCCTTTTTCCCAATTCAAGTGCCTTGCATCATCCATAACAACCCTCAAGAAGGACTATAGTAGAAACTAAAACTCTTTCAATGATCTACTGGTATGCATATCATGTGACTTACAGGCAACTGTGATCAGACATAGTCAAAAACATCATTTTTAATATCCCAAATCACTGCCTCATTGGCTCTGAGAATAGTTAATCATTTCTTAAATTAATAACAGCTTTTAAAAGCCATGACCCATATGACAAAAAAATAAAATAAGTAAAAGCAGAAACTATGATAGGTCAGACTGTTGTTTTACATAAAAAGATTTGAAAGCTGTTAATGATTTTTCTACTAGAGACACAAATATTTTAAGTTTCTGATAATTTCATTAACAATAACGTTTTCTGAACATCTCTATGGAATGCATTATGCTTTCTTTTTTCTGTTTGATAATTACCTTAGTAATAACAATTCATGCATGGGTGATGTGATGTGGACTTGTACTTCTGGAAACTACCTAATTGTTACCAACTAATGTCACCCTATTAAATTTAACAATAAAATATAATAATAATAAAAAAAACAATTCAGTCCAATTCAAATACAGGAAAACGATATTATCAAATACGCACACCGAGCTTGATCTGCAACATCTCTTGGCTCCTAAGTGTCAGTGCTTAAAATAATTATTGTAATCATTAGACCTGTGCTCATATCACTTAGATGAAAAAGACATGGCATTCAGTGCCCCTGAGGAGTTTAGTGGGCTGTCTTACAAAGGCCAGGGCATGCTATCAGGATCACTTTGTCAACAGTGCATGCACCAGGGCTGGCCTAAACCTCAGCTCGACCACAACCAGCTGCCCGAGCTTCCTGTCCCAATACCGTAACACTGCTGGGTGTTTTCCAAAGCCATTCCCCGCCCTCAAGACACTTAGGGGCAGAGAGTTGAGAGATGAACAGATCTGAGAGTCCAGGGAGGATTCAAACATCCTGACTTCTGACAGTTGCCCTGGCCCCGTTTTCCTACAGCCCACATGGCCCTTAATCAGTGATGAGTGCTAGAAAGTCACTTAGCGGTACTGACGCCCCTCCACTGCAGTTTTCTGAGCCACACGCGCATTATCTCTGTAGCATATGCTTGCACTGGGGATTTTCTGGATGCAATTATCCATTGCAACTAATAAAATAAGCTGTAATTATCGATGTCCTGTTAGCAGCGCCACTTCACATTTAGGCTGATTTGTTTGGGGCTGTCTGGAACGTCAGATCTGAGGAGGACACATTACCGCTGGGGACAGGGCTGCTCACGCTGATGGCTATGTGTGGCAGCACTGCCACACTCCTTAGGGGGCCTTTCCCCTTGGCCTCTCTGCCTCTTAGCTCACAGCTTCACTTTTCACCCCATCCTGGACAGCTTACAATGCATGATTCGACCCAAACAGAGCCCTCATTTGCCACTATGAGCGTGTGGTCTAGTGGCCTGACTCTAAATACCAGTCTAGTATCACCTGATTTAAATGAGGGGCAGAGATTTAAATACAGAGGCATCAGTCAAAACTTTTAGAAAGAACCCACTTGGACTGGGACACAAAGAGCTCTACAGAACTCTGCATTTTGTACAATGAGCATGTATTATAAAACAAACAAACAAACAAACAAACAGAAAAAGCACACAACACAGGGCTGGCCCTTCCTTTTGAGGTCCCTTCTACAGGCACTCTGGAGAGACATGAGGACTAACCAGGGGCACACGGACTCTTGGGGATTTTAAGGAAATTCACTTCTAGAAACTCAACGTCCTTCACTGAGTCTTACAGAAAGCCATGCCTGAACACATGTGTACATCCTGTATGCTAGCTATACCTCAGTATAACAATATACTTTCAAAAGAATACATGATGAAGGATGTTCAGAAAATAAGCAATAGAAGACCTGTTGCTGTGGGTTTCTCTTGAGTCTCACATTTTAAAGGCAGTACAAGGTATCCTCAGCACTCAGGGTATATATGTCTGTTGAGGAGGTTACAAGTCTTATGAATATTCAGAACCTGTCCCAGGAAACCCTCTAGCCTGTGAGGACAATATCACTTTAGAAACAGGCCAAGCAATTTGACCTCGTTGCTGCCCATCAAATGAACAAGGTAGACCTAAGAGCTCAGTGCAGATAACGAGTTAAGTCACACAACCTACCTCAGAATAAGGTCCTCCTGGATGGTTAATGCCTGGAAACAGGTGGAGATATCAGGGGGAATCCAGACAGGGGAGGGAGAGGACCAGGTAGAAAGACTGTCCAGCCTAAAGAATCCTGAGGACAGAGCAGCACACAGGGCAGTTAGCACATGTCTAGCAAGAACTTTGTGGAAGAATCATTCCAGCAAAGCAGCCCAAGCTAACAAATTGTGTTGGGGAATATATTTCTCAGAGCTTCTACCTCATAGCCACTGAGAGCCCCACTCGAACTGGGCAGGGTTTCCCATGCCTGACCCCAACAACAGTGACAGGCACTAAGCTGCTTGGTTGCCACCGCACTCTAAGCTTCCCTCTGTCATTGTGTCTACTCCTCGGCTTACTTTCTAGGCTGTAGCGCATGCTCCATGAGGGCAGGGACCTTCTTCATGGTATTCTTCTCAGTCCTGGCATAATACTGGGCACACAGTAGGAACTCAGAAATATATGTTGAATGAATTAATGAGTGGATAAATGGAGGCAAGGAGAGGCGATGTGATAGCATTAAACTTGGCAGAATTCAATTTTCTCGATTCAGTAAAATTTTTAAAAAGGGAGTCATTGGAGGTTTTGAGCAAAAGGATTAAATAATAAAATCTGAGGATTTTACTGTTTACTTTTATAGGAATCATCTTGTCACATCTTTGGAATCGAACGAAGTATAGAAATTACGGTTCTGAAGCCAATTGAAGTAATAATACATGCATAAAGTAACACATGCCTCATCTAGGGTTATAGTAGTGGAAATGAAATCACACTTTGAAAAAACTCAACAAGACTTCCTGACAAACCCATTATGTGGACTGAGAACAACTGGATAAGTCGATTCCCTCTACTTCAAGATTCCACACTGCATATGTAGGTGGCAGTGTTAGCATATAAGGTTACATGTGTGCTATAAGATGTTTTTAGTTACCTGCCTAAAAGTTATTTAATTTGTTTTATTCATTTAATATGTCTGATCTGAGCATGGTGCCCTGAATATAGCAGGTGCCAACTAAATGAATGAATTTATATTTCTCTTTAGCCTCAGATTTGTTTTGGAAAGACACATACATTTTTAAATATATATTTGTGTGTATATTATGTATGTATGTGCAAATATGATTATACACACATTCCTGATTCCTCTAGTTCTTTTATTTAATTCACAAAAGTCATAACAAGCACTTACAATGAAATATTTCCCTTCAGTTTACTCAGTCAAATGTCAACCTCCTACTAACAACCCTTGCTCTAAATCTTTTTTCTCTCTGACTTACCAATGCATGCATTTTTTTCTTACTAAAGATATTATCTGAATACATTTAATTAAAGAAATGCAAATGAACAGTAAGTACAGGACAAGGTGCTCAACATCATTAGTAATTAGGAAAATGCAGACCGAAACCACAACTAGATACCACTCCACATCTTTTCAGATGTCTTTAACCTAAATAAAAACAAATACTAACAAGTTGTTGAGGATGTGAGGAAACTGGCACCCCCATGCACAGCTGATGGGAATGGAAAATGATGCTGTCACTTTGTCAAACCATATGACAGTTGTTCAAAAAGTTAACCACAGAGTATTAATTGACACAGCAATTCCACTCCTAAGAAGATACTCAAGAGACATAAAAACACACATGTACAAAGATTTTTAAAAACTTGCACATAAATGTTCATAGCAGCATTATATATAATAGCCAAAGGGTGGAAATAACTTGTGTCCATAAAGTGATGAATCAATAAAATGTGGTACAGCCATACAATGAGAAATTAAATTCACCCTTTTGCAAATCGAATTCACCCTTTTGCAAATCAAATTCGCCCTTTTGCAAATTAAATGCACCCTTTTGCAAATCAAGTACTTTTAAATTATATTTTTTTTAAATCGAACAAAGCTAACTACATAGTTAAAAATCAAAAATTTTATTATAATTCATACAATTTCATAATTATATATGGAGATGAAGATATGAACACTGTAATAATAATTCAAGGAGAACTGTTCATATACCAGATTATATGTACATATGTATACCACATATAACCTAATCTATAACAGTTCTCCTGCAGCACAGCAGGTAACTTAACATACATATTCATAAAATAATTATAACAATTTGTAGTCATAACAGTTCCAACAGAATTATTAATTACATCTACTAAATGTTGCTGATTTAAAGGATCAGCTAACATATTTCTTGCACTAAACTTGATTTTGGAAAAAACTTCTTTGATAGGGTTCTACATTGGAGAATATGGTGGTAAAATAACTAAAGTGTGCCTTGTCTGTCCAACAAGATCATGCACTTCCTGCATCTTGTGGATACTTGCATTGTCCAAAATTAACCAAACTTCGTCCAGATTATCATCTTCCAATATTCTGAAATAATGTTCAAAGAAAGTCGCAGAAAATATCTGAGCTGACTGTAGACTGCTGAATTACTTCATGCCATACCATTCCCCATATATTAATTGCTGCAATTAATGAAACATTTCATCCTCTATCCGTTGGCACTGTTACACGAGCTGGTGTGTTAACTCTCGATCGTGCTTTTGTCCGCCGAAGATAATAATTGAACCCTGACTCATCAATAAATATTATTCTTTGTCGCTCTTCCAGGGCATTGCGAGAAAATTGTATCGCATATACTTTGCGCTCAATTGTTCTTTGAGAATTACGACAATCAACTTTTATTGAAGCACATTTTAATGTAATCTGCAACCGTTTCAATGCATTCCTAATGGAACTAATGTTTAATTGTATATGTTCTGATTCTAAAATATTTTGACTAATCTTTTTTAAAGTTATGGAAGGATTTTCTTCATTTGCTCAATTTTGCTTAATATCACCGGAGTTAATTTAAGAGGCCGATTACCACCACACTTTTTTTCCAGCAACCCACAATTTTTGTTGTATTGCTTGATAATGGACTTTGCCGTATTTTTATTTATGCCAGCGATTTCCGCCGATTTATTGATGGTTTTACCATCATTGTAGCAGTTTATTAGGATGTTTATTGTATCAAAACTTATACGGTTGTATGTATGCGGACAATTTCGTGGAATAACAGGATGGCTTGAACTTGTGCTTGATGATTCTGGTGAGTTGATTTGCATTTGTCTGCCCAAATGCATTTTAACTGGGCTTTCAGAACTTGATTCAGAAGATGTATTCATTGTAGCCCTTTAAAATTAAAAAGTTTTAAAAATGAAATTATTAGCATTTTGAATCTTTAATATGCATATTTACCACAGAATAACACTATTTATAATACCTTTGCCTAAGGATTACACAGTCAGTCAAACGTATTCTATTCAAGCACAAGTTATTGATTCTAAATATTTAAAACTATATA